>JAULBS010068912.1:0-22279 GCA_032355785.1 Symmetromphalus regularis | reverse complement strand
AAATATTTCTTTCTATAAGTTTAATTCAGTAATAATCCATTTCACGCTCTGTACCTTTTAATACTGTATCCAGGCATCTTGCCCTAAAAGAAAAGTTGGCACTTATCCAAACTAAACGCACTAGCTCATTAATGCTGTATTGCCTTTGATATTACAATACAAATAATGTTGAGTGTTTCCAGGTTCGAGTTATAATAATGTCTAGTGTTCATGATGTTCATGATGATGATCATGATGGTGTTTCTGATCTTTGTGACGACAGATGACGACGGGAACATGTGCGTGGTGCAGGACGTAGTCACTGATGCTGCCGACGAAGGTTCGTCGAATTCTTCCTTTCCCGCGAGTCCCCGTCACAATGAGCTGCGCCTTCTCTTCCTCGGCTATCTTACAGATTATCTCCCCTGGTTTACCACACACACTTCTTACTTTGCCCCCTATCTGAAGTGACATAAAATGCTAGTGTAATATGAGTTTAACATACCAGACATTACGAGAGCTAAGCTAATTTTTGTACTTTAAACCCAATGAGAACATCCGGAAGCTCAACTAAAGTAATGTCGGAAATACAATTAAAATGATTTTCGTCGATTATTTCTTTCATAGCAAATTGACAAGTAAATATCTTGTAAATATATATTTAAAGACACTCTACCTAATTTAGAATTTCTTGTTTGGTCTCTCACTGATGTACAAGGTGGTGTTTACTCTTGAAATTAAAAGAAACATGTCAGTAAAGAAGTGATTTGCATACTTTATTGGAACTGATTATTCCAAGTATTGAGTGACATGTGTCAGTTTCATTGCTGTTGTAAAATGTGAGGCTCAGTCTGCTAAACTATCTCTTTTAATTTCAACAGTAAACACTACCTTGTACATCAATGAGTGCAAAACCAAGTAAATGCTAAATTAGGTAGAGTGTCATTAAATATATATTTACAAGATATTTACCTGTCAGTTTACTATGAAAAAAATAATCAACGAAAATAATTTTTATTGTATTTCCGACATTACTCTACTTTATTGAAATCGCTTAATAATGTGGCAAACGTTAGCCTATCCTAAACGTAGAGAAGGTATATTTTAATTTATACCAGAATCAGAAGTTTATATCATTTAAATGTTTAATAACATTTCATTATCTAAAGTGTGTAATAATTCTGAAAATAAAAAGTAAATAAAACAATAGCCCTTTTCCCCCAAGGTTGTTTCAAGAACCGTAACTCCAGTGGTTAGTCTGAACTGAATTACGTCCCCTCTTTACTTGTTCACGATCTCAGTGGTTTGACCACCGAACTGAAGATTGAGCTGGGTTCAGAACGAAATTGCTAGTTATAAAATTATTAGACTATGTTTTACGCTTCATGTTAAAACTATAATGAGAATGTTTGGAACCAGTGAAATTGCGACGTAGCGACCGCGATATATAAGTGCCTGTCCTGAATGCAACGTTGGTAGTTTCTGATTTCTAATACTACCCTTAGACTCAATTACTTTGTTGAAATGTAAAGTTATATTAAAAATGTCTTTTTGTTCATTCTGATACTACAACACACAAATCCTAAACTTACGTTTGCGTCTTTGAGTTTCTGTCCCAGGAATTCTGTAAACTGCTTAACCTTTTTCTCCTCGTCTTGAATCAACTCAGTCATCAGAGCGACGTCTGTCATGACCGGAGCCTCTGAAGATACAAGACTAATACATCAGTACGTATACAACAGTGAAATCTTGTTTTTGTGAGGGTATTCTCCAGATTCAACAGAAACATTTTGTCTATTATGGAGCAGGAGAGGCCGTGCCTAACTTTCGCAAACACCTAGGACCGTCATTCTTTTAACTTTCGCAAACACCTAGGACCATCATTCTTTTAATAGGGGCGTAGCTTGGCATAAATAAATGTGTAGGCACAGTTCTCGAGAGATCCGGGGGTCATGCCACCCCAAATGTTTTTAAAGTTTATGTGGCCGCAGCTGCATTCCAAGGCATTTTTTGAAAAAAAATGTGTAGGCACGTGCCTACAGTTCCAAAATGAAGCTACGCCACTGATAGAGATTCATAAGGGCGTACCGCCACGAATTTGGCACAGTTTAGTTTAAGCTACGTTTCATAGACGTACACTTTCTTAATATGAATCAGATTACCCTTATTAACCAATGAGACACGGCCTTTCGCCTTTGTTAATGTGTTACGACTGAGTGTGTTAGAAGAAAGCACGTTAAGCATTTTCGGATTTTTAATACTTAGGAGATAATATTTAGAACCTCAACAGATAATACGAGTTCAGTAGCGGATCCAGGGGACCAGGGGGCCAGAACCCCCTAATTTTCTCGATTTTTTTTTTTACCTTTTAGCGAGTGGAAGGACATACAAATTAACAATTTTTTCACCTTTTCTATTCACTCATCACTTTTGGACACCCCAATTTCAGAAATCCACATTTGAACAATCCCCCCTTTCAGAAATCCAGCATCCGCGCCTGCAGTTTGTTTCAAATAAGTTTAATTTCGTGTCAAATTTCCTCACGAATTTAGCACAACAAAAATGCAATGTACTGGCCTTTATTTACTGGGGCGTTATCTGACTGTACACTTGCACTCATAGCAAACAGGTTGACAGTGGTTTTGGTATATAAAATATATATAATTATATTATTTTGTGCAAAGGCAAAACGACTAGGAGTTGCACAAGTGTAATCGTATCCCAGTTGGAAAAATAATAACGTTCTAAAATAAATTATTTGGAATTGTTGTATTCATTTTATATACACAAGACAGACATGTTTAAAACGTTGATAATATTATGCAGATATGAGTTAAATGCCTTTAAAAACCCCAGTTTACCTTCACCCCCACTCCCCTCAATACTCGACCAGGCTACTTCCTTCCTTTAAGTTATTAAGATGTGCCAACATCTATATTGATTATGGCACGGTCCCCGGACATGGAGTGCTAATACGATCGCGCCTGGCCAAGTAGGGGGGGGGGGGGGGTAAGACCTGGCTACTTGATATGGATTATTAAATACAAAACATACCATTATGTCATCAATTGTCGCTATGATTAAATCCCAAAACACTAACAAACAGAATCTTTCATTCAATACAAATGTAGGTGTTTGGGATTAATGTACATACCATGATTGTATTAATACAAGATCACGAACATAACAACAGTTATTTGTTTACACAACCCTCAGGGAATAATTTAAAACTAGTACACTATTTCAAAGGACAGATTAATTTACAATGAATACGATTAGCACTAAACAGAATCAATACACTGTTAATGTTTATCTAAATGATATCAACAACAGATTACAGCGGACTTGTAACCTTGCCAGTCACAGAATGTTTGACATGCATGCATGCAAATGAAGATGTTGATGCCATTAAATAACTTGTGACTGTGTCGTAAATAACACCTCACGGTTAACAAAACACCCTAGACTATATATAATGATATAAGACTGTCACAGTGTCGTAGCTAGGAATTTTTGTTTGGAGTGGGGGAAGGGGGCTAAATTCTTGGAACGGAAGATTGTCGAAGTCGCTAAGCCCTAGTCTCTGAGGGTATGCCCCCGCAAAGATATTTTAGCGCTGAAATGCCATTTCTAGCCATTTTAGGAAAGTTACATACTTAAAACGTCAGTATCAATAACTGGTTCTTTACAGTTTTTTTTCTCTTTTTTAACAAAATCCCACCCCCACCCCACCCCACCCCGCCAGTTAGGACATACTATACTGTCTGACTACTCATGCAATAGTTTCACTGCACAGTGATAGACACTAGTAATTGAATGTCTCACATGCTCTGAGCAACACGGGGGAAAATCCAAGGCTAGACTATGACGTTGCTGGGTGTCGACTATCGAACTACTGGGCGTTAAGACCAAGGAATGGAATCAATATTATATGATGGGTGTTACATGTTCTCTAGACAACTAACCTCTGGTTAAAATAGGACGACTGCAACTAGTTGCACGACATGCTTGAGTTCTGTATCTGATACATGAGTCATTCTCAAAATTCGCATTAACAATTTCTCTAACAATATGTCTTTCCCATAAAAATATTAAGATAGACCATGTTTTTTTTTAAAATGAAGAACAAACATTACCAAAAATGGAAAACTGACATTTTTATAAACATAAAATTTTAAAATAATTTACGCAATAAGTATCCGATTTTCACTCCTAAAACAAACAACACTGGTTACAGGAAGAACCGTCATAATAAAAATAAAATAAAACAAAAAAAATAAAAAATAAACGTATTAATACGTATTTGACCATAGTATTTTGACTCTGCAAAAAATGACAACTGGTTTGCAGCTCTGAAAACCAGAGAAAATAATTCTAAAAGATAACACTATTATTGTCCAGCATTAACTCGATATTAATATTCGTTATGTTAACATTCATGAAATGTTTATAATTATAATGTATTGAGTATACGTCGTTGATGAAAACAAACGTACGTGAGTACATGGCATTGTGATATTCGGGACAGTGTATGATGACGACGTGGTCGTGCGGTTTGTGTATGTTCTCCATGTACCCTGAAAACAAACGAAACAATTTATCAAAGACTATTCACGTCAACAGTATTAAAATAATAAAGAGAGAGAGAGAGAGAGAGAGAGAGAGAGAGAGAGAGAGAGGGAGAGAGAGAGAGAGAGAGAGAGAGAGAGAGAGAGAGAGAGAGAGAGAGAGAGAGAGAGAGAGAGAGAGAGAGAGAGAAAGAGAGAGAGAGAGAGAGAGAGAGAGAGAGAGAGAGACAGAAGGGGGAGAGAGACCAGACAGACAGACAGACAGGAGAAAAACAGATAATGTCAAAGAAACATCCAATATATTGCATACCGCATGTAATACACCGCATACTGAATGCACGTGAAAGTATCTTAACACTAACATTACCAAGGCTTAATACACAGATATTTTGAGTCAATAATGACCGCAAGTAATCACTTTCTTTTTCTCTGTCATTCTATCAATATAATTGTTATACGAAGCCAACGATAATGTTTTAGGTCACATTGTGCGCACTTTGTAACGAATACAGGAAGAACACATAAAATGAATCGAGAGATGTAACATATCTAATTACCAACAGCTTTCTAGTTAGTTTGCATAGAGATGTCAGTGAATATGGCAGTCAAATTAAATGTCCATTATTAATTACAGCTAAACTATTACATTCCACTTCATCAAAGTCTCAATTAACATGTTATGGAGATTTATATCAAGATGGATTAATTCTGGAATGGGAGTAATAATAATAAAATTATTTTTAACGATGTTTGTTTTGAAAGAGAGGATGGAAACATTAAAAAACTGCTCGCTCTCTCTCTCTCTCTCTCTCTGTGTGTGTGTGTGTGTGTGTGTGTGTGTTTTAAACCCTTATCTTCGTTTGGATCCTCTTCTGTATGTGCCTGTCACTGACTAATACAAATAGCCACTGGAATCTGTTATTACATTCACAAACGTATCTGTTCAACGCGGTTCAGTGGAATAGATAAAGATGTGCCTATACAAAATATGACTTTCTAACCATAAACAGTAACCTTGAATGGGGCCAAAATTAGGGGACCAAACTGTAACCTTCTGCAATAACAAACAAGGGAGATGGAACAATCCTTGCGTTCAATACAGAGAAGCCTTCGCTGTCGCTATATAGCAATTTCACTGGTTCCAAACATTTGCATTACCTTTAACACGAAACTTATAAACTAGTCTTAACTAACAATTTCGTCCTGGATGCAGCGAAGTGCACTTAAAACTTCAAAAGGATTACACTGAACAATATTAAGAACATTTCAACAGTGACTGCTTTTAATTTAAGAAAAATTAAGTAAGTGAGAGACGATTTAAACCTTTTACCTCCCTTCATACACTGGCCACGCAGTTAAAAAAAGTAAAGTTTGTTTTATTTAACGACGCCTCAATAGCACAATGATTTTTATCTAATCATCGGCTATTGGACGTCAATCATATGGTCGTTCTGACATATGTATTTTAGAGGAAACCCGCTGCCGCCACATAGGTACTGGCTACTACTTCCGATAAGCAGCAAGGGTCTTTTATATGCACCGTCCCACAGACAGGACAACACATGCCACGGCCTTTTATGAACCAGTTGTGGACCACTGGTTGGAACGGAAAATAGCCCAAGCTGCAAATGGGTCCACCGAGAAGGTCCGACGACCGACAGGTTCACAGACAGACAGACACGCTACCGTTTTAGCTACATCCAGCTCCGGCCATACAATTGAACTTGAAGTCTACACAGCTTGCTTTGTTTCAGTCAAAAGTCAAGTCTTAAACAGGAATATAAACACAGGAACAACTTGATAGTATAAATAATTCTAAATTATGTAACCCGACCTGAGAATCACTCTATTATTGACATTCGATGTAAACATCATCTTTATACTAAAGAATATTTTGACTAAATTTCTGTGAATTATCTCTATACACGATTGAAATAATCACCATCAAACATGGCGAATGGACATATACACAGGAATGACGACCTTTAATCTCCTGTACAAACCTTGACCTTTATGTATGATCAGATTGACTGACATGTGAGTAGTTATGCGGCAGCTGTTTTGTCAACATATGTAGTAACATTATCTCATCCATTCAAAACGGCAAGGACTGTAGCTCAAGAGATAGTGCGTCTGCCTGAAGTGTGATAGGTTGTTCCAAAGTGGAAGAGTTAGAAGATATAACCCTCCCTTTAGCCACTAATGTTTATTCCACCCCCCCCCACCCCAACCACAAATATGTGGTCATATGCAGCTCTCAATGTCCTTCCAAGGATACAAAAAAAAAAAAAAAATTGACCCCCCTTTCCAAAACGTCTGTATCCGCCCTTGTTTATTCATAGAAGTTTGTTTATATTATACACTGTAGAACACACCGAGTTTGCGGTTTCTCACTGCCAAAATTAAAATGTATTTAACAAAAATCTAACGCGTGTATTTTAAACAAATTTAGTATATACTATCATATACAGTGGCGTAGCTTCCATTGAGGCAATGAGGCAACTGCCTCACTAGAATTTTTTTTAAATTTGATTAATGTTATAAAAGTTGATTAAAATACGAGAAATAATAACGTTTGTCAGAGTCGCCTCACTAGAAAAAAGACCCAAGCTACGCCAATGATATATAAACATTTACGTATGTAATACATGTAATATCAGTATGTAGGCATTTAGCATAAATGATACAAGCATTTTTATTATCTTTTGTTTCAAATGCAGTACCGGTACTTTTAATAATAATAATTATTATTAAATGTTCATGTTTTACATATAAATAATAAAGCTTGTTTTTGGGATACAACTTACAACATATTTAGCATGGGCTGGTCGATAACAGCTGTTGTTATTTCAAGCCAACAGTCCAGCAATGGATTGTAAAATATAGGAAGACATCAGAGAGAATTATGGCCCCATTATGCCACTACAGTATATAGGACACGTCATCTCTGTTATATGCAGAATACGCACCATGCATAATTAATGCATTATACATAAGAAGTGACCACTTACATTCAAACGCGTAGTCCGAGTATTCACTTCCATCCATTCCAATAACAACAACTCTGTCTTCTTCCGACATGTTTAAAGACTGGCGAGCGCAAACTGTGTGTGATTTAAACTAATCACTCAACGTTGAGTCGGCCTTGTCTGAAATCAAACATACGTTTACGACAGAATAGCCTTCGCCAGCGCTACCTAGCGATTGTACTGGTTCCAAACGTTCTCATTACGTTTATCATGAAGCGTAAAAACTAGTGAGCATCTCGCTAGGCCAAGTTATTTAAACCCTGACCGTAAGATACTTCAGTTTGTTCATGTGTATATATACACAGTGAGAATCGTAACGCGGAAAGGTCAGTGAAATTAGAGAATGAGATTGGTTGTGTGACAGTGTCAGCAGGCCTGTACGCAGGGGGCGAGGTGCGATGGGTGCGCACGCACCCCCTAAATCTGTCGAGGTCCGTAAATGCAAATTAGGGCTGAGGCTAATTTACTAGAATAACGTTAAAAACGAAAATAAAACATGGATATCCGCTTCGGGCTTTCTCAAACGCACCCCCCTAAAGAAAACCCTGCGTACGGGCCTGTGTCAGTGACACGCTTGTGTACTTAATGTATTTCTCTTCGTTTAGTGCTCGGCAGCAGAACTGGTTGTTATTATTGTAAGTTGCGAGATAGCGCTGCACAAACATGGATTATGTTATCCTTTATCTGGCAGGGCCGTATTAAGCCGATTGTGTCAGAGGGAGAAGGACAACGTTGTATAACAGTAGATTTGTAAACTGAGGGATTAGCTCAACAGGTATGATATTCACTAGCACACTTTGCACATAACCGAGCAAGATAGGGGTCATGTCCGTACTCCAGTCACACTCCCCCACCTTTTATATTTGCCTGTCTTGCAATTCCCACCTTTTATATTTGCCTGTCTTGCAATTCTATTAGCTGAAGGGGGTGGGGGCTGTAAGGGGGGCATTTGCTCCCCCGTAATCTGCGGCGCACTTTTTCCGTGACAATAATTATTTAAAATTTTTACGTTGAATACGCCCTTCAAATGGCGCCCTATTCAGTCTTGCCCCCCCCTTCCAATATTTAAACGGTTGCGCCTGTACTGATTAGTACTTTCTGTACAGTAGCGCCCCCACCCCCAAAATAAACTGGACGACACAACACGCAAGTCTGTGAGTGGGATCAGTGACATGTCAGCAGACGCCAGAGTTCACAGTGGTTCGTCATGCCCAGAGTTCACGACCCGTCCGTCACTTGCCAGCCAATGTATAACTGATATATTTACTATGCGAAACACACGTTAGACGATGTGTGCATTCTGTGACCGCTCAACAGTTAATGCCCAAAATACACTGCACTATAATTATCGTTTGTTAGACCTAATCCCTCCTCATATGATTTGAGACTCATGATATTGAGAGGAAACACGCTACCGCCACATAGGCTGCTCTTTCTAAAAATTCAGGATCTTTTATATGGGTTTTCCCATTGACAGGACATCACATACTGCGGCCTTTGATAAACAAGTTGTGGACCACTGGTCGGTGCAAGTGGTATACACATACCCTCTGATTCTTGTGGAACATTCACTCTTTAAAGTATGAATGGCTGATAACGTCATATAAATCTAACTGAACATGGCTATTGAGATATGATCATGTGAGTGCCGTAATAAGTGCTCTTTAAAAAAAAACATTAAGAAAGGATTGTTTAATAACACCCCAGTACATTATTTATTCAGCAGTTTTTGTTTTCAAATGTATGGTGTTAATTGCAGCAACCTAATATTTCCAGTGTGTTTTATAAGCACTTTACCACCAAAGTGGAGCACATGCTAAAAAGAGAAAAAAAACCATATCGACTACTGGAAATTCAACTACCTATCACACACTGATCTACGCACCATAACACACTCAACGACGCACCATTACACACTGACCTACGCACCATAACACACTGATCTAAGCACCATCTCAAACCGATTTACGCACGATCACACACTGATCTACGCGCGATAATACACTGATCTACGCCAGATCACATACTAATCTACGCACCACCACAAACTGACCTATGCACCATAACACACTGACCTACGCACCATCACACACCGATCTACGGACCATCATACGCACGATCACACGCTGATCTACGCACCATCACACACTGACCTACGCATCATCACACACTGACCTACGCATCATCACACACTGATCTACGCACCATCACACACTGATCTATGCACCATCATACACTTATCTACGCATCATCACTCACTGATCTACGCACCATCACACGCTGATCTACGCACCATCACACACTGACCTACGCACCATCACACACTGACCTACGCACCATCACAATAACCTACGCACCATCACACACTGATCTACGCATCATTACACACTGATCTACGCACCATTACACACTGATCTACGCACCATCACACACTGACATACGCACCATAACACTTATCTACGCACCATAACACACTGATCTACGCATCATCACACTGATCTACGCACAATCACACACTGACCTACGCACCATCACACACTGACCTACGCACCATCACACACTGATCTATGCACCATCACACACTGACCTACGCACCATAACACACTGATCTAAGCACCATCTCAAACTGATTTAAGCAAGATCACACACTGATCTATGCGCGATAATACACTGATCTACGCACGATAACACATTGATCTACGCCAGATCACATACTGATCTACGCACCACCACACACTGACCTACGCACCATAACACACTGACCTACGCACCATCACACACCGATCTACGGACCATCATACGTACGATCACATGCTGATCTACGCACCATCACACACTGATCTACGCACCATAACACATTGACCTACGCACCATCACACACTGACTTACGCATCATCACACACTGATCTATGCACCATCAGACACTGATCTATGCACCATCATACACTTATCTACGCACCACCACACACTGATCTACGCACCATCACAAACTGATCTACGCACCATCACACGCTGATCACGCACCATCACACACTGACCTACGCATCATAACATACTGACCTACGCACCATCACAATAACCTACGCACCATCACACACTGATCTACGCACCATCACACACTGATCTACGCATCATTACACACTGATCTACGCACCATTACACACTGACATACGCACCATAACACACTTATCTACGTACCATAACACACTGATCTACGCATCATCACACACTGATCTACTCACAATCACACACTGACCTACACACCATCATACACTGACCATCACACACTGATCTACGTACCATCACACTCTGATCTACGCACCATCACACACTGACCTATGCACCACAACACACTGATCTACGCACCATCACACTGAGCTACGCACATCACACACTGATCTACGCACCATCACACTAATATACGCACCATCACACTAATCTACGCACCATGACACACTGATCTACGTACCATGACACACTGATCTACGCACCATGACACGCTGATCTACGCACTATCACACAATGATTTACGCACTATCACACAATGATTTACGCACGATCATACACCGATCTACGCACCATCACACAATGATCCAGGTGCGGATGCATGATTTCTGAAAGGTGGGGCGGGTCCAAATGTGTTGAGTGAACAGGACTGGGGAAAAATGGTTAATTTTAACGTACTTTAAAAAATAGTAAAAAAAAAGGGGGGGGGATCCGGTTCCCCTCTGGTTCCGCTACTGTGATCAATGCCCCATTACATGCTGATCTATGCACCACTCCCTCTCTTAATCAACAAAGTCGACAATTTCCGAAATTGTCATCGATCTGTTGACCCGAGAAGTCAGATTATAGCCTCTCTCTGTAGATTGTGACTTTTATTCAATTTTCTTTAACCAGCTGACTGTATCTTACAGACGACAGGGTGAGTTTGTCGATACTTGTAATACTAGGGACGAAAGGAAAGGGTTGATTGTTTAACACCTTAGCACATTGCGCATCCAGCTGCTATTAGCTGTCAGACGTATGGTGTTTTGCAACTCAACGTCTTCAGCGGAAATCGCTACCACCGCATAAGCTCTATTTTCTGATTAGCAGCAAAGGATCTTTTATATGGGCTTTCCCATAGACAGGATCGCACGTACTGCGGCCTACGATAAACAAGTTGTAGACCACTGGACTCCTAGAGACGAACATAAATTTCTGCTGGCCGTAAGCTGTCCTACGATTGTAATTCACAACTTTTTAGACAAGTTTTAACATATTTAATTAAACGAATAGTCCCACGTTTTCTAGGACCCGTGACCTAATTAATTTTCAAATAAAGAATTAATTTCAAATATAAACATTTGATTTGTCCATAGAAATACTTCATTCAACATCTTACATAACCATCGCATCTCGTTTATAATCAATATTTTAAAAATAATAATGAATTATGCTCATGGACAAATAAATCGAAACAAAAAATAACGGTGTTTTTTCCTTTGAAGATGTGACGTATATATTTCGAGTCACATGATGGGTATTCCCTGTCACGTTATTTTAAAACTTCTGAATGTTTTTGTAGCTGCAAAAACATTTCGCACCAATTTATTTCGACCTACGAGGTGTTCCTATCTCTAAATTGGAAATTTTTAAATGTAAAAATAATCGATTGACACGACATGGAATTCCCTATACCATTGTTCAGTTCAAATGTCTTGCGTGATATGAAAACAAGGTCTAGTATAACAAATGCATGGAAGTTTCATTCGTAATCAATATTTAGACCACAAAGCCCCTTAAATTCCGTGGGACTATGCCTTTAAGTTTTTATTAACGCCAACATAATTATATTTAAAATTTTCCAACAGTTGAAACTACATGTAATGTCTTCGCAGTCCACTCATATCCAGTATCATTATTATAACATTAATTCTGTTCTAGCCAAGATTTTATATTTGTAAGAGATAGGATTGCAAGACATGCAAATATAATATGTGGACCACGTATTCCCCCTTCTAGCTATGTCACTGGTCTCATTAACCTCTAAAGTAGTCGTTTAGTAGTAACTCATTTAGACACGGCGTAGAAAGGACCAATTGTTAACATCAGCACTCAGCCAAACACGTAACGAGTGTTACTGAGTGTTCGTGGCAGTCACCATAACTGTATTATTCTGGCATCAACGGACAAAGACCTACTCAATAAACGACACTAAGATGCAGTTTCCTCAAGCACGCTCTCTAACATAAATGGACGAACAATCCAGATCCAAGTAAACATTTTGTCCAAAAGCAAATTTTATTTAATATTTTGGGTGGTTGGGTGAGATGGACACCTTTTTTTTACTTACCATTTTCGTAAAAATCAGGATTTCTGATTGGCGACTTTTTTCCTCAAGCACGCTCTCTAACATAAATGGACGAACAACCCAGATCCAAGTAAACATTTTGTCCAAAATCAGATTTTATTTAATATTTTGGGTGGTTGGGTGAGATGGCCCTTTTTTTTTTTTACTTACCATTTTCGTAAAAATCAGGATTTCTGATTGGCGACTTTTCCCCCCGTGATATCCTACATTCCTCATGTTATAATCAAACTTTCTCTAACATAACATCAAACAGATCCTGTAATACTAAAACATTCGTGTTTTTCCTATACCAACTTAAACAGTATTAATCAGATGATACACTGGCTAGATGATACCAATATGAGTACCATGAGTTAAAATCCAATTATAATGGAATAAAACGATTTCCAAATAGTGAGGTCCGATCCACTATGCGATTTAAAGGAAACAAATGATCTGATTAAAGTTAAAACGGCGACTTTAAACTAAAAAACATAACTTATCATGATCGGAAACACAATTGAGGACTTGTACTTTTAACATTAGACTTCATTACATAATTAGGAAAAGTGAGTGGATCTTGTATTAATGACGAAACACCTAATTTTACTTTTATGCTGGGTAGGGGTGAAAAATAAGAAACGTACCACTACAAGGAAGTTCTTCTTAACAAAATAATGAAAATGAATCAATAAAAACTATGTAGGCCTACACCATCAACATACTGATTCTGACGTCATTTTACTGTTGAGTCATATCCCAAAATAACTTTACAATAAAAATAAGGTCAACCTGATCATTGTAGAGCTAGTGTTACACATGTACATCATAATCACCTGTTAAATGAGAGTCAACAAATATACAAGTACACAGCTGTATTCTATCATTTTATTATTCAAAATGACATGATATAGCAGTAGGAATAAATACTCAGAATTTTCCAAATATTACAAAAGCATCATTTGGCATTCGTGCATACTTAATATTAATTTAGTATTCTATTAACTCAAAGTTACTTTATCAAAATTAAAAGATATGTGAATGCCAGAGTAATAGAGGACTTGACTGTAGGATACGAGGAACCCTTTTGGTTGGATACAATTTGACTGTAAAAGCCCTCTGCAAAGAGTACATCCCAATGATGATGATACTCAGTCAAACGTCTTATAATCAACCTCATTTTGTCCACTACCTTATCTGCCATACAAATTGAAATGAGGCTCATAATAAAAACATTATAATAATTTAGAGCTTAGTGTTTATCTTGGACTTTAATTTAAAAAAGAAAGAACCTCTCCATCACACCTCTTCAAAAAAAAAAAAAAAAACCCATCAAAATCCCTAAGTTTATGGTGCTTTACTGAAATATTTGCAAACACATATGATGTTGTCCTGCTTGAGTTGGTTTGTGTCAGCGTCAATGAGCATTTCAGTAGTGAGAGAGGCAAATTCAAACCAATAACTAATCACGTATCTATCAAATCCAGACCCCAGGTTAAAACAATCTATATAGATTTAATATTTTGAATTATAATGAAGCAGCAAATTCTTCACTGAAGAGCTCTGGTATTATCAAATGTTCTAAGTAATCTGACTGACATCGTTGAACAACTTAAGAAGCAAATTCTTCACTGGAGAGCTCTGATATTATCAAATGTTCTATGTAATCTGAGTGACACTGCAGACCAAATTTTAGAGTAAAAAACAAAAACAAAAAGAGTAAAAAATTTCAGTTTTAACTTCTGTTTTCCTTTGGCTCATGGATTATCCCATGCAGACAAAGTGAATCATCCATAAGGCAGATAAAATGAAGAAAGGCTTGCAGGAAGATCACATTGTTTTCAGCCAAGTGCTCTAACATTCCAGCAATCCACATAACATAATAACAGCGCTAACAAAAACATGATAAAGTTTGATCATGACCCAGTTTGTAAACATAAGCACACCTCAACCATATATAAATCATATACCTTGTTTACTTCAAACATTATAAATGTTTTTATCATCAAATTAGAAAGTATAAAATAATAAATACATGTATTTTAACACAGACCATGTTACAACACTGATGTATATTAAACATTAGCATTTTAGACACACAACAGAATATGTAATCACAAGTAACTTATCATAACACAATCACATTGAGAAAGTTACTTTGAAGCCAGCAAATGAAAAAAGGAAAGGAATGCTATTTTTTTATGATATCCCAACATGGCTACAATCACTTCCTGGAAATGGGTGGTGGGGATGAGGGGGGGGCAATGGAACGTGGGGCTTCCATGAACTGAGGGTGGATGGAGCCGGAGGGTGGGGTGGAGACATAACCCCTACCTTTTTGTTGTTGAAAATCCAATGTTTTTAAAAATGCCTTTTCTGGCTAAAACCTTCAAACTATAATTGTCCCCCTGTGTACTTTGGTATATTTGTGCTAAGACCACGTGGCTAAGTGTTATATTGATATCATAAAGAGAAATACTGGAAAACATTATTATTTAGGAATTTATTTCAATATTCTGAAACAAAAAGTGGGAGAGGATAATTATATAGGCACCCCCTTGTCCAAAAAGTGAGGGGGATGTGTCCCCCATGCCCCTCCAGAATTTAGGCCCACATACTATATCCCAGCACACTGTTTATTCAGGGGCTATTAGGTGTCAAACATGGAGTGAATTTACGAACCTGTTTTTTTTTCTTACATATGTTTAACTAATACTTTTACAAAGCTTAGACACCTGTGTTTAATAATTAAAAAAAACCTAAGTAAATTTAGCCCCTGTTGTTTTGACTCCTGGTCTTCATGCTAAGTAAATTTAGCCCCTGGTGTTTTGACTCATGGTCTTCATGCTAAGTAAATTTAGCACCTGGTGTTTTGACTCATGGTCTTCATGCTAAGTTACTGTCACATAGGTCATTGAATGTTTCCAATTAGCACCAATGGATCTTTTATGTGCTTCCTCACAGACCACAGTCTTTGTTAAACCAGTTGTGGATCACTTTATGGAACAAGAAATAACCCAAATGGCTCCACTGATGGAGATCAAAGATAAAGGTACTCAAGTTCAACAGAATGAGATCAAATCATCAGTTTAATAAATTTTAAAATAATGATAAAAGAATAATTAGATTACAGCTTTTTTCTAGAATAAAAATATTAAAGCACGTGGACATATATAAAAGAATGACAATATACATTGAGAACAAGACTAAACAAAATACAACCAGCACAACAGATCACAGATAACAAAATAACAAGACATCACTATCACAAAATTAACTCAAACCATCACCACAGAAACAATTATAAAAATATAATAATAATAATTATAACAACATAAAAATACCACTGGTAACACAAAGCAATGTACAGAAATAGAAACATTGTAGTGCACTCACAATTCACAATATACAGCACTAATCATACTCCAATAGCAAAATCATCACAAACAATATTTCTACAGAGCTGGTGCATGTGTTGCTATAAATATTAAAACTGCTCAGAGACCTTAATGATTGAATATTTGAACAATAATACAGACCACATAAGAAAAAGACAGTAACAAAAAATATGTATTTAACTTAAATTCTTTATCTTATATTAAACACAGATGCAATGATACAGCCCTCAAAATTCAGATCATTTTGCGACGACAATTTTGTTCAATAACAAACACCAAATAACGATAAAAATGCCATTGCAGATGCAACAGCTTTTTTGTGATGGCACTGCTGATTGGCATTGCGAATTTCGAGGGCTGCTGATACCATATGCTAAATACGTGACTATATTTTCTGTGTACATTATCAAATTTACATATGAAAACCTCCTTTTACAGTCTTGCAGTTCCCAGCTAAAAACTTGTTCCCAAGAGTCATAATTCTTTTGACAGTATCTATGTTAACATGTAATAATGTGTAATAAATCAACACTTGTTTTACTGCTATATAAATTAGAAGTAACACGTGGTACAGTACCTAACAGGAATATAAAATTATGTCGAGGTATCCTGAGAAGATGATCTACATACAGGCCAGATACACAATGAAATCATAAAACCACAGAGCATGTAATAAGATACACACTCATAAATAAGCACATCAAAACTCTAGCTTAATATATATTATAGTCCACAAAATCCCAGCTTAATACTGTGCACCAAGACCCCAGCTTAATATAGTGCACAAAATTCCAACTTAATATAGTGCAAAATATTCCAGCTTAATATAGTGTACCAAAACCCCAGCTTAATATAGTACACCAAAACCCCGGCTTAATATAGTGCACCAAAACCCCAGCTTAATATAGTGTACCAAAACCCCAGCTTAATATAGTACACCAAAACCCCAGCTTAATATAGTACACCAAAACACCAGCTTAATATAGTGTACCAAAACCCAAGCTTAATATAGTGCACCAAAACCCCCGCTTAATATAGTGCACCAAACCCCCAGCTTAATATAGTAAACAAAAACCCCGGCTTAATAGAATGCACAAAATCCCAGTTTAACATAGTGCTCCAAACCTCATAATTATTGTACATTCATATGAAAACAGCTTTGAGGCGATCATGGTAGGTGATTAACAAAACAATTAAACCTACGGTAAACATTAATCATATATACATTAATTACTATCAATAGGCTAATGTAAAGTTAAACACAGATGGCAGATTTCTCATGCATGGGTTATTGGTTAATTACAAAAACCTACAGGTTGCCTCTTGGTTCTATAGGTCATTTACATTGCGTGTATCATGTGCCAGGGTTTGAGTAACTCAAGGCTAACACCAGGTTATAATTGTTCAGTATAACCTTGTATTTCCTAACTCAGGGATGAGAAACTGGCCCAGAATGTTTGGATTCTCTAGAGGATAACTTTAACCCATTTTTAGAATGCAAAAAGTGAAATAATAAAACCAAGATATTTAATTATAAATGTCTAATACATTCTTTTAAATGAAACAGGCACTGTATTTATCAAACAATTTAAGTAATAAATAAAACTAAATACCTTTCCCTAAAGTACAAATACTTTAGACATACTTGTATTTTGATAATGTTTTGATTTTATTTTTAGAAATACACAGTATACACTACTGCATATAAACATGTAGATATATTTTATATTATTTTAATATTTGACTATCACAGACTAATGTAAATTCAGGTAACTGTTTATAACAGGAAGAGAAATATAAAACAATTTGAAAAATGTTAATTTCCATATTAAAGGGAAATAACCATGATCACATTATTTATAATTTAAGTAATAGGACAAAATATAAATATAAAATATGTTTCCCACTTGTGTCATCTTCCTATTCTGTTTCTTATTGTTTTATTCAAGATATAATGATTATTTTAAACATGCCATATGATGTGTTTGTGATATAATACTAGTAAAATATACATTACAAATGTACACATTAATTATGTTGTCATATGATAAACTTTATTACATTCTTGCAAAACAGTTAATCAATTGACAAGTCAAAGGCTAGTATGAAAACAGCAGTCATGTAATCAAGTTTCAACTATTGACACAGAACCATAGTAACTGGTGCAGTGTTGGAAATAAACCACTTTTTCATAACTCATTCTAATAACCTGCAAATAAATCCTAACATTTAGTTTTATTTTGCCTTACTGAGACTCCTTAAGATGGATTTCATATGACATCTACTTCGGAATTTGTCATATACATTTAGACATTATTTTACACTATTTATCAGTAAAGGTACATGGGTTCCATTTTGGGGGAAAGGAGAGACTGATTTTTGCTCAAATTTAAGGGTTTTAAAATAAAATGCCACCTTAATTTTTGCCTGAATATGAAACTTGCTCCAGCTTTTGTGGTGGTAACTGCCCCCCTAATCCCTCGTCTTGTGCACTTATATTTGTCAGAACCTTGAATTGCAACATACTGTAGTAATTTAATATGTTTGTGGTATTGTTTTGGCAGGCTGGTAAAAATTATCTGTTGTAGTGATAAATTATTCACTAAGATATTAAGAAAAATATAACTGACAGTGTGAAACATTTAATACTCATAATGAATAATAGCAATCACTTTAAAAGGCCACAATTATTAAAAAATGATGGGATTTTTCATATTTAGCATACAGCCATAAATTCTCTACATGCAGGTAACTACCTGCATTTTTGAAAATGTAAATTCATTTTTGCAGGTATGCAAGTGTTATTTTGAACACGACTTGATGCATCTACCTCTCAGTGTTAAATCTGGCAGTTAACAAATGGCACACTGGCAGTGACATAAAAAGATATTAAGAAGAATATCTGAGATAGTGAGACATTTAATGAGGGACTACGTTAGCCAAAATAAAACTATCTCACATGACCCAGTTACACTTTAACATACATTACGGTTTTATTTGGCAGTAAATATCATGGATCAGTTGTTCGAAACCTGGGTTAGCACTAACCATAAGTTAAGTGCCTAACCAAGAATTTAACTCAGTTAGAATTAACTAATGGCAAAGTTTACCAGGGTTTTGAACAGCCAGCACCACAATAGGCAGTTTTATTGTTAAAAAGTTTTATATTTGTATATATCATTATATATACATACATTTATAGATACATACAACTATCTAAGATTTGAAAGGGTTTTCTTTTGAAAACAATGGTTAAAAACAACAGTGGTATAATGTTTGTCCTGCTAAGATATAACAACACTCACCATAATTAATCTATCAGGTATTTTTGTCATTATATACATGAATGATCTGTTCTAATTTTCAACCATGAAACTGCCTGTCACAGTCAGCAAACTATGGAGATTGCAGTGGAGTTTTTCATTCTCCGCAGCACTTTTTTTTGCTTCATAAATTTCTTTTTACAAGGAGTATTGTTTTCTTATTATTAAAAATAAAGTATACTTTATGCTAAAATTGCTGTGATCACATTATTTCTCTATAGCATATATTTCGCTGTGGACATTTTTCTAATTGCAGGAGTTGACTTTTTAAAGTGTTCACCCTCACTATCTGCAAGCATACGGGCATCACACTCTTTGACAAGTTCAAATGTAAGTGGCAGCCACTTACCTAACATTTACTATAAATTATGTCAATTCAAATAGCACTAATAAGACTTCATTTTCTCAAGCTAAAACATAATCTACTGTACAAGAATGTATTCACTATAGTGACATCAAATTTAAATAAGGCAAATAATTTGTACACATAAACAATAGAGTATAAAACTGGAATATCTGTCTGTTGATTTGCTAAAATCCGTAACATAGTCACCAACACAGAGAAAATAATGATTATTCATATGGTGTTATATTCGTCGTATTTCTTACGCTAGTCTACAAAGTAGCTCTAAAAATAGCCTTAATTAATGATCTAAACACTTAAATTCATGGTTTATCACCGTTCCTTTCTGTTTTTAGCAATAAATTCAACTGAACAGCAAAAAAAATAAAATCTTAATAACTACATCATAAATACAATATGAAGTACAAGCTGTATTCAAGCTTAACAAAAAATATGGCCTCCTCTGTGATAACTTCACAAAATATCAAAACAGACTGAGTTGAAAGAATCTAAAATGAGTTATTTTATCATGTTTACACACTTTAATACCCAATGTCTTCTTGACAGTTCAATCTCAATTCATGGTTAAACATATTATTTTAACAAGCCTGAACACAGTTTGGCTTATGAATCAAGACTGAACCATCAATGTGAAATCAAACCTATTATTTATATCAATCTATCTCAAGACAGAATTCTGTTTAAAGAATGTCATGTCAATGCTAAACACACTGAGATAACCAATTAACCTATCCATAGAATATCACAATATTGTCATACATGTCAAGATTTTGAAACTCAAGTAAAATATTGTGTAATGGACAAAACAAGTGGAAGACTTGACTGTCTACTCATCATTTGATCACAAATTTGTTCCCGATAGCTAACTGGCCAACCATTATGAAAGAACTATTATATTGAATTTAACTGTCAAGTCACTATTATGTTTCTGAACCCTTAACTGTCGAGCCACTATGAAATCACTATTATGTTGGATTTAACTGTCAAGTCACTATTATGTTCCTGAATCCTTAACTGTCCAGCCACTATGAAATAACTATTACCTTTAATTTAACTGTCTAGTTACTATTATGTTCCTGAAAGCTTAACTGTCCAATCACTATTAGTATTATGTTGAACTTAACTGTCCTGCCACTAATATGTTTCTGAAAACGTAATTATCTAATCCCTATGAAATCACTTTTTGTTGAACTTAACTCTCCAGTCACTATCTGATCACTATACTATACATGAGGATATAATTGTCCAGTCACCATGAAATTAGTATTATGTTGAAATTAATTGTAGTTACAATTTGATAACCATATTGAGACAAATTAAATGTATATTCACTGTGAAATCACTATTATATTGAAATTAACTGTCCAGTTACTATTTGATCACTATTATGTTCCTGAAAACTTAATTGTCCAGTCACTGTGAAATCACTATTATAATGAAATTAACTGTCCAGTTACTATTTGATCACCATGCTGTTTGAGAAAAAATATTTATCCAGTCACTATGAAATCACTATTATGTTGAAATTAATTGTCCAGTTACTATTTGATCACTATTACATTCCTGAAAACTTAATTGTCCAGTCACTATGAAATCACTATTCCTCTTGAAAACATAATTATCCAGTTCCTTATCTAATCACCAGTGTTCCTGCTCAATGTAGCAATAAATACAAACATTTAAATTACAAATATTTACAAGATTAACCACCAACAACGACATAAATTGAGGCATTCTGCATCACCATTTCATCCCCAACTGTGATAATGGACTGTTCCCAGAGTTGACATGGAAAAGTGTAATGTATATTTGTAGGGATAACAGGTGATGATTTGAAGCAAGGTTTTCCTCACAACTAACTGCAGCTCGTGTTAGCTCTTGCAGCAGCTCCATTTGTCGGAGTTCACAGATTCAGAGTTCAGTCTGATTCCGTCACTGCCAACGCCACCCAGCTTTGAATCACCACCATATCGCTTCTTCAACTCCTGTAATCAAACACAACACTGTCAATCAACATTATATTGTACAGCTTTGAATCACTACCATATCACTTCTTCAACACCTGTAATCAAACACAACACACGGTCAATCAACATTATATTGTACAGCTTCGAATCACCACCATATCGCTTCTTCAACACCTGTAATCAAACACAACACTGTCAATCAACATTATATTGTACAGCTTTGAATCACTACCATATCACTTCTTCAACTCCTGTAATCAAACACAACACTGTCAATCAACATTATATTGTACAGCTTTGAATCACTACCATATCA
>JAULBS010068901.1:0-22284 GCA_032355785.1 Symmetromphalus regularis | reverse complement strand
GTGCTGTCCTGTCTGTGAGACAGTGCATATAAAAGACCCCTTGCTGCTTATCGAAAAGAGTAGCCAATATGGCGGCAACGGGTTTCCTCTAAAAAACATGTCAGAATGACCATAATGCATCATGATATAGGTATCCTAAAATATGTATTTCCATTAATGTATTGTTGGTCATTATTGTCAGTTTTGTGGGTAAAATTAAAATGCATAAATTAATTATTACATCTACGTAGCATCACAAATTTTTATTTAATATCTTGCTCATATCAACTTAATAATTTACAATAATAATAAATAAGAAAATTGGGATTTTTTTTTTGTTGTCATGTTTTTTACAAAGCCTGCTTATGTTTTACTATGACAGCTATATGCACACAAATAAGCATTGATTGGAATAATATACAATAGAACATGTTTCTTATGTACCACCAAACATGCCTCAGAACACCTATCAAAAATAATTATCTTGATACTGGTTAAGAATTATGCAACCTAATTAAAATAAAATCTAAAACAAAATCACTGTATTTCTCATTGGATCTGAAGACAATGCCTTAGGACTCATGTCCAAGTGACCTTCTGTCTATGAGTGAAAATTATAAAATATTTACATCAATTAAATGTATCCTTTTTTACACATGCATTTTATTTGTCTGGATCTTTATCAATGTTATTACTGACATACATGCCATCAAGCAGAACATTCAGAACACTTTGGCTAAATATGATTTTATTTCCATCATTATTCAAAAGTTTGGTCTCAACGATCATTCGTGGTTGCTTCCATTACCAATTAAAAATCACTGGTCATAAAATTCAGTAATCACTCATCAGTTTATTTCACCATGCTACAAAGAAATATTTGTAAATTAATTTTAACCCTATACATGAATATTTTTCATTTATGTATATTAATATATTATTCCTGTTCATCTGCAACCAATTATCGATGGTCATCAATTGTTTATGCACACCAATCATTAAATATGTAAATCCAACCAATTTCTTTTACCAGCATTCAGTATATCATAAAATTCAGCTGATGTTTTCTTAGTGCATTCAGTATGGTGCCAGTTCTGAATGTTTTCATTGGTTAGATAAAAGGTGACCATGGACATGAGACCTAAGCAAATGCTTTCAGATCCAAAGAGAAACATGAAATGTTTTAGATTTATTTTAGATTCAAATTTATAAAGTGTAAACAGAGAATATGGAACTCATTCTTACAGTGGCCCTGGAACTAAACTGATCAATATCAGTAGGGAAATCCCCATTCAGCTGAGGGGATGGAGAGTAGCCGGCTATGCTCTGAGTTAATGCCCGGTGTTGGTCTCGCAAATGCTGGGTTCGAGATTTCGTCTACAGAGAAAACATTGCCTTAAGAAACAACAACAGAAATGGACTACAACTAATAGAAAATACAAATAATAAATCTAAAAATCATGTGCATGCTAAGTGACAAAATACATTAAATTAAATTAAACAGCTGTATCTACTGTAAACAAAAACATACATGTATCATTCAAAGAAATGTATACATTTACGTGTTATTAAAATATTACAACAGAGCTTGCACCATATAGATGTATATCAGTATCATGCTATAGTGTGTTACACTGGTTAGACATATAAACATGTTTGTTAGAGTGGTAAAAACACAGACATGTTCAAATGAATGAAGATAAGGCAGTCATTCACAATTATCAACAGTTTTGTATTCATACAAAGTCTACACTGGTGGTAGGGGGTCCAGACCCAGTGTACAAAGCCCAGATTGTTATTAAAATAATAAAATGCTGATTAAATGCAAAAAGATCTTCAACATTTTAAGTAAAAAAAAAAATTATTTTTTTTTTGGAGGGGAAGGGGGCAGTGTGGTCTGAAAAATTGTATGCTTTGTAAAAATTGGAAAAGAATTAAATGTTATACTAAAATGTTTCAACTGCAACTGTAGAATGTGAAAAACGTCAAAAATGTTGTGTATCTCCTGTGTAGGTGAGTCTCTTCTGGTTAATTAGTAACTATTAGTGACAGAACTGGATATCATTTGACAAGTATAAAAACAGCTGTATACAATTATGAAAGTAGTTTAATGGAATTTACCTGGTTCACTTGTAACTGTACGTCTCTCTGTGATTTGATCAGTAACTCTAGCTGTAGTTTGCCACTGTCAACTTTCTGTTCTAATGTGGATTCCTCGTTACGAAGTTTATTCAGTTCTTCTGTCAAAGCATTCAGTTCAGATTCTTGATCCTTAAATCCAGAAAATAACCACTTATTAAGATAACTCATAAAATACAAAAAACAATTAAAAAAAAGATGAAATGGAAAGACTAGCCAGCAAAAATAATTTACCCTTTGAACAGTAAAAAATAATAATAATAATTTTTCACTTCACGTTCGGGTGTCCCTCACTATAGAAATTAAATTACATGACAAATTAAAATATGAACTAAAATGAATGAATATAATTAATTTTATAATTATTAATTTTTTTAGTAAAGGAAGTCCTTAGCCTGGGAGGACCCTCTTTGCCGTCTTATAAATCCTGCCTTATCTGACAGGTATTTATTGTCAGTGTAGTAAATTGTTTTGTGTTTATCAAGCACAGGTAAGCATTTTCAGATATGGGTGAACTCGAAACATACAATTAATTATGCATGGTCTAATAAATACCTGAGCAGATTTTGCTTGATTAGTTATCTCCAATCTCATAGAGTCAATCTGAAAGAGAAAATAAATCTTTCTAAATAAATACATATCCTCAACAATATAATCAAAATAATCTATATTTAAATTTGGTAGTAAAATACCTCTCTCATTAGTCAGTGGAGGAGGAGAGTAAAATAAATAAATATGTAAAATTCTCAATAGCGCTAACAACTGTAAGTAAAGCATTATTAAAATAAATCATTCTTAATAAATTTATATCCTCAGGATTATAATCAAAATAATCCATGTTTAAATTTGGTAGTAAAATACGTCCCCCATTAGCCAGTGTTTACTTTTGTACTGGGAGGGTCATTAAATAAATAAATATGTAAAATGTTCAATAGTGCTAACAACCATAAGTAAAGTATTATTACATTTTAAATGAAAAAGATTACCTGAGCCTGTTCTTTTTCACACTTTTCTCGGAGTTCTTTCACGGATGATTCCAAATTCTTTTTCTGTAAATAAAATAGCAAACATTAACATTGCGTAATCTTTAATATGGTACTTCATTTAATTTTTTTACAAACATATCTTTAATTTTTTTTAAATGAGAATCAATAAAGTAACATAAAAAATTATTATCTATCTAGCTATCTGGTAAGTACTGTATTAGAAATAATCACATGGGTACTTAAGGCTATTTTTATGAACACCCATTACCTATTTTCATTTTCCTGTTTTAGTTGTTATTTCAACTGTATTTTGAGCTCATGGTTAAAAGTATTGAAGGTTCAGGCCTTAAGGTATTTTTTATTCATTAATAATGATATTACATCAACCACCCATTTACTACAAATTAACAGTTTCCCATGTGATCATTTATAGAAAAGCCATACAAAGCAAAACATGTTTCAAAATACTGTACTTAAATTACTTCTTGGTTACTGAGATATCGTCTATCCATTATTATTCAATGAAGTTTCAAACATGCTATGTGACCACTAACTTGGAAATTAATAAGAAACATAACAGTACAGGGCAGGATAATTCAAACCATGGAATTACCAGAATTCTAGTATTGGGATTTTAAAACCAGGTAAATGAGTTCAGTTTATAAATGAAATTTCATTTGCATATGATGTTAAAACTACATTTGAGGTAACAGATTTGTCCTTAGAGAAATATGTATAACCTCTACATGAACAAATCATTTTTGTGAAATTCTATGCCTTGTTGCATCCCAAAATCTGAGACTATATTAAGGATGTCAACAGATTTTTTTTTTTAAATGGAGAAAGCTTTAAGTGTTTTCGTTTTTTTATTATACTTAACCTGACCTCTGACTTATTTGAACAAAATGATCTAAACATCTACAAAGCTGCTGAAAATTGAAAACTTAAAAGTGAGAAAGGTTTTCCTAATTCTAGAGATTACCTTATCATCGAGTTCATCAAGTCGTTTCTGAGCCTCCTTCTTCTGGTTCTCCAGTTGGTGCAGTGTGCCCGTCATGGCGTCCAGTTCTTTCTGCAACATCTGTACGTCACCTTGTCGGATCTTGATGTCTGCCTCACGTTGCTGCTTGTCTCGCTCCAACTGCATCTTCTCTCTGGTAACAAACAATCATCACAAATAATGATAAAC
Source organism: Symmetromphalus regularis (assembly GCA_032355785.1). Lineage (NCBI taxonomy): Eukaryota > Metazoa > Mollusca > Gastropoda > Neomphalida > Neomphalidae > Symmetromphalus > Symmetromphalus regularis. The sequence continues at coordinate 17,991 of JAULBS010068901.1, read as the reverse complement.
ATGGACAAATTTGCAGTCTATTTTATTATTTTAAAGTAATGGGATCTAAAACAATACTAGCGTTTTTAAAAAAGGGTGATACATTATTTATTTATTTAACGACGCCCCCAGCACAAAAGTAAACATCGGCTATTGGGGGTCACACTGTGGTTACATCAACTAAAATATATACAAGATACCCAACACGTATCCAATAACAAGAAAAACATATATAAAATATACTGATTTCAACAACATAACAACTTAAAACATAGTAAATAAACACAAATTCAGTATATTACAGATGGAAAATAAATTTGTTACAAAAATTAGTTTCCCTTAAAAACCTAATAATAAGCTGTGGGTGGAATCAAAAAGATTCCATCACACCCTCTCTAACAGGCTGAAGGTGAGAACAATCCACCAAAATATGACGCATTGTCAATATACACTGACAGTGCCTACAATGAGGCGGGACGTCTTTTTATAAATGAAAAATATAAGTTAAAAAAGAGGTGATAAAAAGGGATGATACAGGCAGAAGTCAAAAAGCCTACTGCCCAAGTCCAGCATTTGTCACCAACATTGTAATCATTGTCTAAACGGTCTGCACACAACAGATATTATTTGGTCATTGATATTTATTCAAATATTTTGGAAAAATTCATCCTGGTATCAAAAGTGCTAAAACAGACATGGACCAGAACCTCAGTATGGCAGGATATGGACATTATAGTGTAGGAGCAAGACTATGGTAGGCTCTTTCACGAACTATAATCTGCCCATCAAACAATCTAATGTTACCTCTTGATATCTTCTATTTCCTTGGTGATTGAATCTAGTTCTTTGATAGCTGAGAAGTCAGCAGCACCACCGTAAGGTCCAGCATTTGTCCCTTCCTGCAGAATACAAAACAAAAGTGCAAAATGTTTAAAAATTCTAAATAATCTGTTGTTCTGATGAGAATGGAAAAATGCTAAAAGTTTGTGGGTTCGGTCTCACAACTTCTTGCACATCATGGATGATGTAACACTGAATTAAAACTCACAAAATGGTGAACACTACTAGAAAAGACTGTATTACCTTACAAAGAAGATGAGAATGTGATGAATTGGATGCAGCCTATATTAGCTAAATAAAAAAATTATTAATCATAGATATTACTTTCTACAGTCAATATATATTCCAGCAGATCACTAAGTACTATTCAAAAAAAATTCACTAACATTATCTATCAGCTATAACTACCAGTTACAAGTCATATGCTTTTTTTCATCCATCTCATTATATACTTAGATCACATACGTCAATCTATGTAGCGGTAGCTGATAACTACCAAGCTGAGACACTAACACTAACATTTTATCTCTTAATAACTTGACATCACTGAGATAACTAACACATGCATGTATGTAAGTTTATCACATTAACCACAGGTCACTTATATCAAACTTCAATATGCATACCAGTATATACATACAGGGTCTGTGAAAACACACCCAGTGAAAGTAATTTTACAGACTAACAGTCACAATCATTACAGCAAGATAATTTGTTTAAATTTGCTGAATATTAATAGTGCACTTTACTGGCTTAAGGAAAAAGCATAAACATATTTAGGTTTTTATAAAAGATCAAACGAAATTTAAGATGAAATCTAATACACGTCAAATAAACTGAAAGATAACCCACAAAACAGAATTTTGTCATAGCACAATTATGCCTTTAAAGTCAGAATCAAACCTTCATACTATACAAATATATTTGTATATAGTGAAATTAGGACATTTTGTTTCCAGTTTTCTTTCTTGATCATTTTAATAAAACATTTTAGTATTCAAATTATTTGACTACATATGTACATGTAAAAATTTGTTTCATTTAACGTCTCGAGAGCACATTGATTTTTATCTTATCATCGGCTACTGGACGTCAATCACATGGTAATTCTGACATATTTATTTAGAGGAAACCTGCTGCCACAACATAAGTTACTCTTTCCAATAAGCAGAAAGGGGTCTTTTATAATTATGAACATGTAAAAAAAATTTCATTTAACGTCTTTAGAGCACATTGATTTTTATCTTATTATCGGCTATTGGACATCAATCATATGGTCATTCTGACATATTATAGGCTACTCTTTCCAATAACCAGCAAGGGGTCTTTTATATGCACCATCCCACAGACAGGACAACACATACCACAGTCTTTGATGAACCAGTTGTGGACTACTGGTTGGAAAAATAAAAATAGCCCCAACTGCAAATGGGTCCACTGAGAAGGATCAATCAGACAACCGACCAGTTCATAAGTGGACATGCTACCATTTGAGCTACATTCCGCTGCCTTATTTATTTATTTATTTTAAAATCAATCTCTTATATTTAATTATCATTGAAAAAGTGCTAATTCACTGTCAAGAAATGTTTTTAAGGCACAATTTGTTCAATGTGTTTCTGGGAACAGTAAATGTTAATATTAGTATTTAGATCACATGACAATTACATCACATCTATTGTTGCTAAGGGTAAGTCATGTGACTTCAATTGTTCCATGAAAAAAAGAACAGCTATGATGATGATGATGGGAACCTGTGTTAACTTTTTAATATTGTTAATGTTGCAACAGATTTTGCAGATTAATGGCTTTCCAATTAAAAAGATGGTGAAAAGACTTAAATCTGAGAGAGCAAACACGACTTCTCATGAAAGAGTTGAAAGAGACGCAGCGGCATACAAACCAGGCTGGGGTGAATCCAGCCAGGAGATACAAAAAAAGTTTATCAAATACTATAAGTGCATAGAGAATCGAGTTCATCAACTCACTAAAAAAGGTCATAACATTAATGCCGTGATAGCCATGTTGGGCCAAAACCTTGAACTTAAGTGTCATATTTGGTAAGTTACCATGGTTACCATTGTTTACAATTCACGGGTATCAAGCCCGTAGCCAGGATTTTTGAAGGGGGGTTCTTTTTGGTATTAAAAGGGCACTTGCGAGCGTAGCAAGCAACACTTGGCTGGCTCATGCCACAGGTAACCAATTTGGGAATTATATTTTTACGTACTTTCCATCATTTGTTTTACTAATGATTGCAGTTAAATATGTCAACCAAAACCATTTTCAAAAAGCGGGGAGGGAGTGGGGGTGGAGGGGGAGGGGGGTTCTAGCCTAGTTTGAAATGGCACCAGAAAAAGGGGGTTTGTTCGAATCCTACAAACCCCACTGGCTACTGGCTTGGGCATGGCCATCTTTGCAAATGATCGTTTAACCTTCACATAATTTTCCGTTTTTCTACAAGATTCTAATAAAATCAGACAGCAGCATACAACTTAGCTCTAGAAATTACCACCTAAATATACTCTAATAACTTAAAATGATCATAATTTTGTCCATTAGAACTTGTGCAAACCAATAAATGCACTATTTACCACGTTTCACTAATCAGTGATATACTATAATCCATTTTATTCACTGTGCACATGGTTTTTCATTGATAATTTTAGTTTGCATAAATGTAAACCAAAAAAAGAAAATTCTATTTTTTGTTTTAATGTTAATAAAATTATTTTGAGAATTTATAAACAGGCATAAAAACATGTTTTTGAAAATTCTCACAATTTCATTACCACAGCAACCACACACTGACAAACATTATTGCATAAAATATATAAATTGTTTTTATTGGCACGCCCACACACACCCAAATTTTGTGTTCATAACATTAAAATTTTTTATTATTATTTTGTATTTTATTTTTTATTTTTTGTTTTTTAAATTTAATCTGGCATCATATTATTGCCTCTCCTAAATGGACACACACACACACATACACACACACTGTGTAATCTCAACCATGCTACTGATCTTGAGTATCAGTCTTTTCTAGAGCGTGTTATACATAAAAAGAGATTTGGTATTATATTTGTTGTCACTAACACCAACAACTTTTGTTAGTGATAACAAATATAAAACCAGATCTTTTGCCTTCAGCTTCCGTCCTGACCAGAAAGAAAAGCACATAGAATGGCAACAAGTGAGCAAGGAAGACTCGACCGTGAGGCTCATTGAGAAATCTGGTCGTTACGACATCACCAAGGACAAAAGCTTGCTCATCCTGGATGTTGAAATAGCCGATGTTGGAACATTTATGTGTCTATATCAAGGAGACTATGAAGATATCTATCAAGTGGACGTACTTATAAAGGAAAACAGACGCATGGTTGGTTTTATTTTCATTACATCATATGTATATTCTTTCACAAATATCAACTTTATATTACATGTACAAAGTGTATGACACTGGTGGGGTCAAAAATAAATTTAAATGAATTATTAAAATATCAAATGAAATCATAAAAAAAATATTTTAAGGAATACTAATTTGGTAAGGGATTTAAATTCAGGTAACATTTTGTTTTAAAAATTTTGATTAGCAGCAATTGTTAATTGGTGTACATTGATTATCTAATGCTCATTTTGTATATTAGAATTGTAAAGTGATCTTTGAAATTTACATAATCATTGTGATGTGGTATGAAGAAAATGTTCCCTGTATTTCCACCATCATTCTCCTATAAAATGTTTTAAAGGAATGAACTGATAATAATCTGCATAACACTGGGGGGAAGAGGGAGTTATGAAATTTTACAGGTTGAGGAGGGTCTAAAAATTAGCACTCTTACATACAAAGCTAAACCTTGTATGCGACACTTCACTTAGTCAATATGCTACATAAGCAAATATTCTCATTAAATCATCTACAGTGATTTGAAGGTTATGTATTTTATTCAGCTGAAAGAGAATGAAGCAGTTCTAGAACCACTGCTACTGACTGACAACAATCTGCAAATATTCACCACGTGGTCCCCATGGAGTGAGTGTAACAACTGTGGCAAGCCTGGACAAAGACGCAAAGTGGGAATTTGTATGGTCAAAGTAAGTTAGTTGAAAACATACTACTACAAAACACAAATATATGTTAGCTCATATGTTGTACGGTCTGGAAACAGCAGGTGACTGAAAATCAAGGCCTGTAAAAAGTTTTAAAATTAATTCTTAGATCACAGTGGGTTTGTTGGAAGGCCATAGGATTTCAAATTTCATGGGAAACACTTTTTCGATTCCATGCTTTTGGATCATGAGAACCCATCGGAAACTTTTTTGGTAATCCAAATAATGCACCAGTGATACGAAAATCGTGGGAAACAAAATTTTTGGTTCCGTGATTTTGACGACACGGTACAGACATGCTACCGGGAACATTCATTACTGTGGAATCCTATGGCCTGTGGTTGTGGGTGTTTAGAGCACTCTCTTTGCCGATCAATGTTTTGTTCTCATAGTTATAATTTGATCTCAACTTACTTTCAATCTCTATAACCTTTTAAATAAAAAAATTTTAATTATTATGTAATATACTAAATCTTCATTTTAGTTATTATGAAATGTATTAAATCATCATTTTAATTATTATTAAATATAATAAATATTCATTTTAATTATTATGAAATGTACTAAATATTCATTTTAATTATTATGAAATCTGTATTTAATCTATTGATACATCTGTATACTGGATCAACAATTTAATTATTATGTAATATACTAAATCTTCCTTTTCATTATTATGAAATGCACAAAATAATCCATTTTAGTTATTAAGAGATTTAATCTGTTAACTTTAAAGAAAATAGATCCAGAAGAACCAATCGAACCGAAAGACTTTCCAATGATGGAATTGTACCCAGAGGGACTTCCTTGCCAAGCAACAGCACTTCCTCGCTTTATCTCGAGAAAAATAGAAATACGCGAGCGACCAAGTGAAACAGTGATCGGCGTATGCAACATTCCCTGTCCAACTCGTCCCCCAGTTGTGACCATCACCGACTCCACTGGCAAAGTGATAGAAGTTATTGAAGAAGGTCACTACTCCATGAAATCACCCCCTAAACTGCCACCCATGATTAGACGTATTGTCAAGTATGAAGATGCAGGAAGCCATCTTGTTCTTCAGTGTCCCAAGTAAGTATTCTAGAATGTCACACATTTGTGTATATATACATGTACATAACAGTCGTTATGTCTCAACCTATTTATCTACAGTATTTATTCAAAAAGGTACTGGTTAGTTTGAGGTTGTTAACATCTCCAAAAAGCTTAAAGAGCTTAATTTTAATATGTAAACTTTTGCGCTAGATATATTTTATAGGACACTCCTGTAAGATGTGCTGGACACTCGAAGCTTCTGTTCTACAATACCTGTGTTTCCTATATTAAATTTATGGCATAGATGATTTTTTCGAAGCTTACTGTGTCCATGGATAGTCTGAAGATTTTGACTTGGTCATGTATTTATAAATAAAATTAAAAGTTAATGACAAACAACTATTATATTCTGTGTATAATGAGTAATGTTAGCCGTAAATTTATTTTTAAAATCTTTAAATAAGTTATTTGTTCATGCTTGAAAAATGGGTATTATCTAACAAGTGACTATCTGTATACACTGTACTGCAGAATCAAGGGAAAGCAGATGGTACGGTGGATGAGAGGGGAACGAGTGGTGAACCCCGCAACCATCAAACAACAGACACGAGGACGCGTATGGATAGATAATGTCAATAGACTCCACATCAGCAAACTGTTAATGACAGATACAGATACATACAAGTATGTTTAAAATAGTTACATGTACTACTCAAAAGAATTTAAGGGTGAAACACTGAAAGGAATTTTTTTTATCATTTTTGTAAGTATGTCTTTTTAAGTCAGATAGGGTTAGAATGTGTTTGACCCTTAACTTCTTTTGACTTACATATAGAGACCTGCCTACCCATAAAAAAAACATTTCAGGAATCTAGAGCCCATAAACATAATTTCTCAGGAAATCAAAGGGTTCTGTCAGGAATGCGTCACACATAATAACTGAACAGCTCGCTATGTCCGATGCTAAAGTCAAGGTGGAAAGTGGAACAGTAGCAAAAGACTGCGCCCTTAGTAGACGGTTTTAGCACTGGCCAGTATAATTGACCAAAGACTTCTGCAGAATTCTTGGCTTATTTAAAAATCTATTCTCGTGCTTTGCTTGTTTGTTTTTTTACTCGCCATCACGTTTCAGCTTTGGCGCGAAATGTTTATATGGAAAGAAGAAACGCAAAATATTGACACCACGCATGCACAATGTCATTCAACCTTCACCCAGGAAGTTATGCAAAATTAATTCTCTTGATGCAACCGAATTCTACAACTTTAGCGATAAAAAAAAAAAATAATAATAATAAATTAAAATCTAGGTGACTCAGCCAGCCAGTGGAAAGTTTGACTGTATCACCGGAATGCCGCAGTTTGGGGTGTCTGACCAGAAATATTATGGAGAAACCAGAAAGATAGGCAGGTCTGCACATAAAATTTCACCATACAACTTTTAGGAGAGTCCAGGAGTTCAGTAATATCTAAAATCCAACAGGATTCTAATTTCATTAAAAATAAGTCTGATGGTGTTCTCGGCTTTTATCTGTTTCCTCCCCAAACTTTTGTACAAAATTTAATAAATTTAATTTACCTAATTTTGTATTATGCAGCACACACAAATAACATTTTCTTAGTCCACTACAACATTATGACTTTTGCTTTCCTCACTGGATGAAATGTTCTAACAAGTTTTAAAAAAAGGATCGTTTGTTTAACGACACACCAGCACATTGTTTTTTTGACACCTGTCAGATATATGGTGTTTTGTGTCTCAGTCTTTTGAGGATACCCTCAACAACCACATATGCTACTCTTTCTGATTAGCAGCAAGGGATCTTTTACATGTGCTTTCCCAAATATATGAAATCACATACCACAGCCTTTAATAAACCAGTGGTTGGTGCAAGTACCATACACCTGCCCATGTTGGCTTGTGGAGCATTCACTCTAGCTTGGAACTAGTATAGAGATTAAAACTCCTATGTCCCGATACTTCATATATTAATTATTGTTATTTTCAGTTGTTTTGTCAAGAAACGTCACGTGGCAAACATAAGGATTATAGTAGTGCAAGCCTTCAACGAAAGCCTCAAGAACTACATTTCGTATGGTGGATTTGTTCTTACAGGGGTTCTTATTTTAGCCGTGATCATCTATGTCTGCAAGAACAGGCAAAGACAAATATACTGACATTGTGAATATTATACCAAACAGTTTCATTTTGTTTATCAAATACTATGTGAATACAATCACATGAAATAAAATGCAGGAACTGGACTTTTATTTAAATACCACAAGAGCATATATTCTGTTTTCATGTGAATTGAGATTCCTAGGGTTTTCCGAATAATTTAACAAATACTTAATGCTTCAAGCAATCCTCTGCAAAAACAGTGACTTTTTTTTAACTATCATGGATACCTTCTGATTATTGGGCTCATTAAAGACAACAGTACTTAATGTTTACAACACCAGTACTGCTGTAACTGGAAAAAAAAACCATTGTAGTTTGAATATGAAAAATAGTTTACTTGTTGCCTAGACATAAACCAAAAATAAATCTTTTCCAGACACCTGGCCCTAACCCAAAAAAGGGTTCTCTAATCTTTTTATTACATATTTGATTTATTTATCTAAAATAGGAAAATGATAAAAGAATAATAATAAAATAAAAATGTCCAACATTGTTTCAGTATGTTCCCAGAAACCCATTTTAATTGTATTAGGTCTTACCTTGACCCCAAATGCTGCTGGATCAGCTGCAGACTTTGGCCTCATGCTTGGTGGGATCATCTCAGGTGTAAGAGTCGCTGGGGGCTCTATACCCTTGAGCTTCTGCTGAACCAGGTACATGGCCAGGGCAAATAAATCACTGTTCAGCTTCCCTGTGCCATTCATATCACACAGACCCCTTTAAAAAAATAAATAGTAAACATTAAGCTTATTGTATCATTCATATTACAGAATATAATTTCCTGGGGATTTTTAATATCACTGTTGTTTCTTGTATATTAATATTATTATATAGATACCAAACATTATAAAGCAGAAATGTTTATGAGATTAATAAAACATTACTAGACCTACTAATAAATTAAATGTTTATCATTTTTGTTTGTGGTCTGTTAAATATATCATATATTTATCTTATTTCTAAGGCTTTATTGCATGTTTTGGTTGATAAAAATGCTAGTTATGAATATATTAGTTATTTAGAATACTGCAAGAGTCTTTAATTCATCCTATATTACTGACATTCCAGAAAATGTATGATTTTGTCACTAAATGTTCTGAATGATATGTATGTTTTCACACCTGATACTAAATAGAAAATTACATTTGTTTATTTTATATAATTTTACATCTTCCCTAAATTCTTGTATAATTCTCTTCTAAATATTATACTAAGGAACAAAACATAAATGAAATTAATAATTCTTGTATAACTCTCCTTTAAAAATTATACTAAGCAAGCAAATGGAAAAGAAATTAATGTTTTGCAATACATTTTGTACGAACTGATTCTGACACTCACCAAATATGTGCTAAGACTAGATTGGGTAAACTGCTTTGTACAAAGTGATTCCGACATTCACCAAATATGTGCTAAGACTAGATTGGGTAAACTGCTTTGTACAAAGTGATTCTGACACTCACCAAATATCTGCTAAGACTAGATTGGGTAAACTGCTTTGTACAAAGTGATTCTGACACTCACCAAATATGTGCTAAGACTAGATTGGGTAAACTGCTTTGTACAAAGTGATTCCAACACTCACCAAATATGTGATAAGACTAGATTGGGTAAACTGCTTTGTACAAAATGATTCCGACACTCACCAGATATGTGCTAAGACTGGATTGGGTAAACCGCTTTGTACGAAGATATTTCTGACTTCAGCTCCCGTAACAAGGCCATCCATATCCGTATCCAGCCTTAAAAACATGGTGTCAGAGTTGTTTTTCTCAGCAGCCGTCACCACCCATGGCTTGGCAGCTCCCTGTAAGAAGATGGGGTTTTACAGTAAAACATGTATTTTTTATGTTGGATATACTTAGAACAAAAATATTTTATATACATTAATGGGGAAGTGCAAGCAGACGTCCATTCAGTAGTCAAAACTACTATACAGTCAAAACCTGTCTATAAACCTGACCTAAAGGACCAACTAAAATCGCCATTACAAATACATGTTTTTCATATACAAGTTAAAATACAGTAAACTCTCTCTATGTCGGTTGCTGGTGCCAGCCAGTTACTTTGAGCTATCGTTACATTTGAGATAATTAAACATCTTAATTCGAGCGGAAAAAAAGATGAGCAGAAACACTTTTATTGACTCCCCCCAACTTCTAGTGGTCAATGCAGGAAATAACAGCCAGAGTAATAAATATAAACATAAAAGACGTAATTCAATAACATAAACATTCTCAAATAACGCCAATGTCGCAAATATAAATAAACAATTCAATAATTTGTTTAAAATCGTCGGACCGGAAATAGTTTTACAAATAGATTACATCGGTTAATACAAAAGTTAAATTGACCACATTTTCACGAAACAGTTTGTAACTATTGTTTCATTTTGCATGTGGTCCGGAAAGTTCAGCTTTCACACGGGATGAACGGGACAGTTGTCCACAATTAATTTTATTCTTTTTTTTTTCGTTTTAATTTTTCTTTTTCTAAAACTAAACTCCTGTCGGTAAACATCTGAGATGTCATCCAGGTAATCTTGTTATTTAGGTAATCTTGTTATTTAGGTAATCTTGTTATTTAGGTAATCTTGTTATTTCGGTACTCGCATGGCAAGGATTTAACATGTTTGAATCATCTTGGGTTGGCTGACATCAGTAGCGGCATCTTATCGGTTCCAGTCTGGTTACTGCAAAAGGGCTTTTAATCGTTCTTTGCTCTTTTTGTTACCGTGACAATTCACACCTTTGAACTCCAGTATACGTTCAGGCATGATGCAGTAATTAAACAAGAACAGCAGCCCGCTGTTAACCCAGGAATCAAACTTCCAAATAATCAAAGAAAAAAGGAGGCCAACTGCATTTTAAAGAATAATGTTATAAAATATTTGTTATAAAATATTTATCATTTTATTTTATGGAAAATATGTTTCAACTGCAAGAAAAATATACAAAATATATAGTAATATGTAGTTAGGGGTCACACAAGATTTTGATATAGTTTACAGTATGTGCATTTGTGCTACAAAGGGTCCATTATAAAGTGGCTTTCATAGACAGATAGCTGTTCTCTACAGCATTAGGTTCTACTTTACGAGCAAATATAACTTCAACACAACTAATGAAGATTCACATGTTTTGTCATATGTAGAGTTGCAGATGGCCTGTTTGAAAGTGACAAAGACATTGAACAAATTATTAACTGTGTAGGGACACATTATGACCAATGCACTGAATCTGCTTAATAGAATTGTTAAACTGATTAACAATTCGGAAACCCCAAACATGGAACACAAATGCAATCATGTCTTCATTTGCATGTACAAACCAGAACATACCTGTGCATTTTGCAACAAAAGTTAATGTTCGACCCCACCACTGTTATTCAACAAAGCATTATTTTGAGAATTGTTTTATAACCCACAAGGCACCACATATCAGGGTTCACATTATGACCCAATGGAACATAACACCTGCAAGTAACGTGACTGGTCAGAATTGCCAGTGACATGACATCACAAACAATAACTTGATGTCACAAATAGTGACTCGACGTCACTGGATTTAAACATAGCTGTTACTTCTAGATTCTTAAATTGTGAAAGAACTAATATTAAAATTGACGTTGGGTAATAAAAATGATGAGAGGTAATAAATAGAATGTTAAACTTGATTCCATATCATAACAATTTTGTGTCCCTCGTGAAATAATGTTAATGTGTCACTTGCTAAAGCTTGACACAAATTAAAATTATTTCACTCGGAACATAAACTTGATATGACATCCAATCTTCTTCAACATTCAATAATTATGTGTAACCTTTCAATAGTTGTGCTGAGTATATGTGCAGAGTATGTGCTTTAAAGCTAGTTGTTATCCATAAAAAAAACACTACAGAAAACGATTCACTCTGTTCACTGTACAGACGTGTAGTTACCTCCAATTTGATGGGTGGAGTCAAACGACCAGTTGTATCAAGAGCAGCTATTCCTGGCATTACAGGGACTGTGCCAGGAAATGCTGGGAGGACTGTGACCGCTCCAGGCAATCCCGGGATGCCAGCAGCTGCACTTACTACTGGAGCTTTTGTCCGTTTTGACGGTGGAATCATTTTTGGAGGTAGAATATTTGGCACAGGGTCATTTTCTCGAATTCTATAAACAAGATGCATTGTCTGAAATGGAGAATATAAATTCAAGTGATGTCAGTTTAATAATCTATGATGGTGTATAACATGATAGTGACAAACTTATTTTATTTATTGCTTGGTTTATGGCTTCAACAACCTTAAAAATAAAATTAAATAATGGTGTACTGTTGGTGTTTCTTTATAACTCCAACAATGAATAAAAGAACAACAAACTTCATAAATTAACCTCCTATCTATATAACAGAAAAAACACAATTAAAACACCATTACCTACAATGGGTAGTTTTTAATATACAATTTTTTTTACCACTGACACAAGACAAACTTTTAGAGGAAAAAGTTTGTAAATAAAGGAATAAAAGGTTTTCAGATTATTCTTAAACAATTGAAATTCAGTTGAAATCTAAAATTGCCTGTAAAGTAAAAACATCTGTCTGTGATGGAGAAAGACCATTATTAAAGAATATGAAAATTTCAAAGGTAAAGAATTCAAATAAGTTTCAGAAAAGAACTGTATACATTCTTCATCCTTTTAGTATTTTCAATGGATGAGGAATGTAATTAATATTTAATTCAAATAACAAATACTGTCAAGTACTCACCACAGCAAACTCATCTTTATCCAAGTAGCCATCTTTGTTGATGTCACTTAGGTCCCAAATCTTGCCAAGCACATCTGTTGGCAACTTTGAGTTCAGCAACACCTAAACAACACATATAGAGTTTGTAAACATAAAATTTTGTAAGTGCAACAGCTAAGCTCTCATGAATATTCTGCCAATAATTTGAAATGATCTGCATCATTTACAGATTATACCAATTATTTTATTAATTACTGACATGTTCAATACAAATAAATATCAAAAGTGACCACTTAAAGAAGCTTAGGGCTATTTCAGAAATGATCACAAGTCAGTTGTTAGTTATCAGTATCTGGATGGTAGTGCTATTTATGTAACCATGTTATTATAATATAATTAAATTATGGAAAAACAACTGAAGTCTCTGTCACAGAAATAAAATTGATCCCAACCTAATCAAACAATATTTAAAAAAAAAAGGAATTTAAGAAAACAAAAAAGGTTGATAAATTGCTTACATAAATAAAAGTAAAGTTTGTTTTATTTAACGACGTCTCTAGAGCACATTGATTTTTATCTGATCATCGGCTATTGGACGTCATACATATGGTAATTCTGACATATGTCTTTTAAAGGAAACCCGCTGCCGCCACATAGACAACACCTTCCGATAAGCAGCAAGGGATCTTTTATATGCACTTTCCCACAGACACGACAGCACATATGACGGCCCTGAAAAACCAGTTGTGGACCACTGGTTGGAACAGAAAATAGCCCTAACTGCCATATCTGATGAAAAAAAGATAATATAAAGACATACTAGATTCATATGTTTTAATTAACTTTAACTCCTTTTTTAATAATTTACTGTCACGGTCATAGGTTTTATAGATGGATACTCATTAGGTAGATATATCGCGATACAAGAAACCATATCACGGTATGTGTTGCGCTCGGCAAGTATTGCAATATACCGGTATATCGTTGCACCCTTACGGTTTGCGTAAAAGCTAGTCTGGCGAGCGACCACGAGCGCTCGCCCTCATGAACATACCACTGCTTACACGTGCATCCGGTGTGCGGTATGCGGAAACAGTGAATTTATTATGTATTTTATATCTCTGCAAACCTCATACATGTACCAACTCCTGCAATTAAGAAAGTGTCAACAGCAAAATAAATGCTGTGGAGAAAGTGTCCACATTTTCCACGGCAGTTTTAGCATAAAGTATTGTTTATTTTTAATAATAGTAAAAAAAAAATAGTCCGCGGCAAAAACAAAGTGCCGTGGAGATTGGAAAACTCTGCGGGCCTCTCCGCGGCATTTTAGATTGCTGCTGGCAATTTCAAGGGTTACTGTACTGAATACATAATCGAATATGGCTGTAAAGGGTTTACCTCCCTTTGGTATCCATTTTTCATTGTAATTTGGTCGTATGTAACTTTTTTTCATTGTAATTTGGTCGTATGTAACTTTCTCTTGATGTTAAAAATCTTTTAAATGTTTTTGACACTCACTTCCAAAATTTCTACATCCACCTTTAGAATGTGATTTGGGCGATTTTAAGAAACAACCCAAATTACACCCCGTTCGCAACGCCTGCAATTAAGAACATGTATGTAAAACACTTACACAAAATAAATGCTGTGAAGTAATAGTGTCCATGGCAATTTTAGCGTTCACACGTTTACAAAGGAAAAAATATATAGTCTGCGACAAAAAAAAGCCGCAGAGAATAAAGTACACTGCGACAATCTCTACGGCATTACCGATTGCCGCAGGCAATTCGGAGGTTGCTGTTCGCCAAACCACGGATGCACACGAAAGCAGCTTTACCTTTAATAAAAAAGACAACCATGATTCTTTTTAAAAATACTAATTTCGTTTCTAGTCTTAATTTCATACTAGTTTTCTGAGTACCATTGATCAAACAAGCATTGTCATTATCGTAAATGAAATTCAGTCTGTTTCCTAAATTTTGTCTCTTTTTATTTCATGTTCTTTAAATAACGCTATTAAAACAAATACAAAAAAAGAAAAAGAAAATAAAAAATAAATAAAATTAAATGAATAAATAAATTTAAATGAACGAACAATCAAATAAATAAATAAATAAAGAAATTAATTAATTAATAAAATACTAACATATATTATGTTGCCACTATTCACTCACACTCAGATGGGAAAAATAAAGAAATGGCGGTCGAACGGAGTTAAACTATTTTGCCTACATCGCCTTGTATCCACTTCTATACGTTTGATTCATACGTTACCTGTTTCGTACGTTACGTAACTATATATGTTACGTCTACTTTATGTTACGTTTATTCACCCATTTTATAGGTTACGTTTATTCATCCACTTTATATATTACGTTTGGTTCGTACGTTACGTAACGTGTGTTTCGTACGTGTCGATTGATTCGTACGAATCGTGAGATTCATAGTGTGTGTGATTTGTACGTATTTTGCAAAATGTTGACTATCTTCATCTTTAATTCATCGTTTGTTTATGCAGTTGATTTTGTACTGTTTGGAAATTTACCCCTATATATTATTGGTGTTATTTTAAAAAAATTAAAGTGTGTCATTGAATACTTTACAGATTAAATAAAATGTTTTAATTTTCAGCGTTTTTTTTCTTTTCAGAGTAATTTTCAATGAATATTATTTTTGTGAACTTGTTTTAGTTTATTGGATTGTGATGTACCCATTTGAATATAATGTGTTATCTTAGAAAAAAAATTGTAGTAACCTGTTGAAGTAAAATTATTTTAATATTCTTATGAAGATAATAGCATTAAATATGACACATATTGATGAAAACGATAATAAATTATTCTTGTTACGTTGAGTAATTTGTTATTCTTATATTTATTATTATTATTTTTTTTGTTTACACTGTTTTAAAGCAATAACAGTCTTATTTCACAACTTTATAATATCTTAACAGGCCCGTAGGAACTACTTTGGGAGTGGATGGAGTGTGGGCACTGACGGATCAGGTACAAACTATATCAGATTTTGGTTAGAATTGCAAATATTAATATAAAAAAAAAAAAAAACTCACATTGTGGGTGAGGTGGACACTTGCCCCCCTACCCCATCCCTCCCGGCTCGTGGTTCCTACGGGCCTGATTAATTTATTGTAGCATACCATAACACAAATGAAGTTTTAATAGACTTCTCTTCTCTATCAGCGGATATCGTGGATAGCCTATACGTAACTTTTAAATCTCGCCGCCATTTGTTTCAATACAGGACGGGAATTAGCCTAGCCGTACTCAAACCAGAGTAGTTTTGAATGTGATCTAAATAAAACAGAAGACTTGAGAAACACAGAAAAAAGCGCGTTGTGGACAACTTTAAAGTTCATGGTTTTTTTCGGTTATTATATTGAATACAGTATTATAAATTAATTGGTTTTAAAAATGTCTGATAGTTTTTTTTTAAACGAAATAAAATTATATATATAAACGTTTAACGGCAGTCGTTCCCCAGTAACCGATGTTTTTCTTTTTGTGCTGGGGGTAGTAGTGGGGAGGGGGAGAGTATAAATAAACAAATAAATTAACCACATTCGATAATATCGGAAGTGTTGGGTAATTTCCGTTATTTTCTATTTGACATCATTTACTAATAAAACATACCAATGCTATACCAATTTTAATTGAAAATGGCTATGTTCGTTGGCAGTTCTCATAAAACGAGAAAATTGGACAAAACGGGTAATACAGACAGTAAAACTATTTTAATGGAGTGATTGTATTGGTATTTTTGTTACCTAATATTAAATCATTAGACAGAGTAAATTATAACTTTGTTTACACTTGCAATAGTATTATTATTGGTGGTTTTTTTTCTAACTAGGCATTGTAATTTTTTAGGAAATCTAAGAATTCTGTCAGGAATACATCAACTGTTATCACGCCCGCCATGTCCGATGCTAAAGTCAAGGCGGCAAGTGTAACAATAGCAAAAGGTTGCGCCTTTCGTAAACGGTTTCAGAACAGGCCAGTCGGTGGTGAAAACGTTAATGTTCAGATGGATCGGCAGAAACAACTAGACTGCAACTAGACGCAACGAACCACTTTTTTTCAGTTGACAGTACACAAGCGCAATGTCACCAGGTCTTCACCTAGGAAGTTATACAAGTGTTTTCGGTGCACCTGAAAGTTCCGCTCCAAAAAAAAAAGAGAAAAAGAAAGGTGCCGGAAAAATGTAACTATATCGCCGGAATGCCGCAGTTTGCTGCGTCGGTCCGGAAATATTACGAAGAAACCGGAAAGGTAGGCAGGTCTGAAATACCTTTACTGTCTCGACGTACGTTTCCGTCTGTTTATGAAACCAACAGTTACTGCCTTAACAACAAAAGACTGTTACGGTGAGGCAAGATACATTCACCTTTAGCGAACATCTGCTTTCGTTCAGGATCAAATTGCTAGCGGTCGCTTGCTAGACTAGTGTTTGCGCATCATATTAAAACAAATGAGAACGTTTGGAACCAGTGAAATTGCAACATAGCGACCGCTAAGGCTAGCCTATCTTGAACGCAAGGTAGATTCATTGCCTTTTTTTTCTGAAACATGATTTTGTTGCTTTTAAAAGCAAATGGATTAGGCACAAGTTTTCCTATTTACAAGGCCTTCTTCATTATCGCTGTTTTGACGGTAGATAGCTAGTGAATGTCATCACGGCTTTGTCAAAAAGTCGTATAAAGATTTAAAAATAAAACGAATAACTTCAATTTGTTTTATTCATTCGTTCCGCTCCAGTAGTTGAGGTCATGTTGTCTCAAATGGTAATATACTTTTGAGCAGACAGACAGATATTTTATTTACGTCTCACCTTCTGTACCTCATAACAATACAACAGAAATAAAAACACATAAAAGTACACAAGCCATTCCTTATGGAATTATGAGAGACTATATAAAACTATAGAAATATCAAACATAAAACAAAACAAAATATTATTGAAAATATTAAGACTACAGACTATACATTATAAAATTATATAAGTATTAAACCTAAAATATTAAAACACAACCAAAACAAACACAAACAAATCAATACTTATAATATGCATATGTACAAGCTACCATAAAA
>JAULBS010068890.1:1270-22284 GCA_032355785.1 Symmetromphalus regularis | reverse complement strand
CCGTATTATGCAAATAAAAATAGGTTACGCAATTTGTTTTGGTATAACCCATTTTTCGGTTTTGCAAAATTTGAATTTGTGCAGGCCTGCTAGTGCATATAAAAGATCCCTTGCTGCAGATAAGATGCATTAGTGTGGCTGCAATAACACTAACCTCTGTCTTGGGCAGACAGCACAGGAAGCTGAGCTGTGTGCTCAGGACAGCATGCTTAAACCTTAATTGGATATAAGCATGAAAATAAATACAACCAACCACTAAGAGTAGCCACATTAGTGTACTGGCAGCGGGTTTCATCTCTCCTACTAACACTAACCTCTGTCATGGACAGATAGAACAGGAAGCCAAGTTTTATGCCCAGGACAGCATGCTTGAACCTTAATTGGATATAAGCACAAAAGTAAGTACAACCAACCAGGGGGTCACTTTTGTCTATATACTACTACAATGTTTATGTATTGACCTTTCTCACAACACAAAGGTCAGCTTTTTTCATATGCCTCATTTGCTTAATTACAGAATAAGAAGGCTATTCAACTGTATTCCAAATTCCAGTTTGCCAATGAACCACCTGTGTTGTCCCTAATCAAGTTTGAAATTAATCTCCATGAACCAACTGAAATTGGTGACCATAAACAACCAGACAATTATTGGTAGTCATCTGAAATTCCACTTAGTCACTGAAGCACTTGTGGGCAGTTTTATGATCAGGTTTGAGAACAAATGTTAATGGACTAAAGTGAAAATAAATGGAGGCTATAAACTGTTAGGTATTGTAATCATTTTCTAATTAATGTTCAGGGTTTAAGCTGTTATTTGCCAATTTGCCAAATACGAATTAAAATGGAATTTCACGAATGCACTGGATTATGAAATCGCCCAACAGCTAATTTGAAAATCGCATGTCACTTTCGATCTGCCACTGTTTTGTCTATATACTTCCTTGTTACTTTTGTAATTTCCACCTTTAATTGGTCAGTGAAGCATCTCATTACAATTGGAAGAGTTTGAACTCGGTAGCTTTGTTGTCAGTTGAAATATTTCAGTCTTTTCCATTACTTCAGATTATTTTGTCTCTGGCAATAAAGCACCTTAATTTTGTGCAATTTATTTGGCTAACTGAAACTGAAGTTGGCTACAGAATGTCTGACCAAATTAGCCACATTGCTAATTATTTTTACAGTTGAGCTTAAAACATGAATGTTATACCATATATGCAAAACATTTTGCGAATGAATTACACATGAAAATCGCAAATGTGCTTCTTAATTTTATATATCTTGTACACACTAATGTGAAACAAATGTTAAATCTTTTATATATTTTGTAAATAATAAAGAATTCCTATAAACATTACTATAAGCAATAGCATGTTAAATAGCATTTTCAATCTTTATATATTTTAAAATTAGACTCCTGTTTTTCTACATACCTCCTGTTTTTTTGTCATATCTCCTTTTTTTTAAATATTCGTATCTCCTTTTTTTTGTCTTAACTGCTGGTTTTTTTGGTCATATATGTTCTTTTTTCACATACATGTATCTCCTGGGTTTTTTACGTATCTCCTGGGTTTTTAAAAACATATTTCCAGGTTGTTTTACATATTTCCTGTTGGTTTTTTTTGTCATATCTCCTGTTTCTTTGGACCCAGTTTCCTTTTATGCCAGGGTTCAAAGTTGACAGGTCTTATTGAGAAACAATTTGGTAAAGTGCAACCACTTACCATCTTGACAAATTAATACATTGCTTATATCAGTTTTATTGAAAACATTTAACATTGTCAGCAATTATTTTGGTGTTATGCAACCATAAATAATACATTATTTACCACTCGATCAACAGCATGTGTACAACACCATCATAACTGAGACATTTATGGATTTAGGTTTTCGTGCTTCAGGGAAATTTATCGATGAATTGAGTTTGGGTACGGTTTCACTTCTTTACAAATGACAGTAATCCACATTCTGGCTGTGAAAACAGTGGAGAAAAACCATCGGAGAGAATAATAGATATCGAGAAGCCTGGAGAAGTTGATGACTATCACCAAGTGATTTGATAATAAATCAGTTAATCGTGCAGTATGAACGGTTTGGGTGTAATGTTTATTTGTTGTGAGTAATCAATATGGCAGATTACAATGACCGTTTGTTAGAGCTTGTTAACAACAGTTGTTGCTGCTCATCTAGTTGTAGTTTTATTTTCTTCTTTTTTTTTTGGTTTGTTTTGTTAAACAAGTGAAACGGTCGGTAGTAAGATCGATCCTTCTCGGGGGACCCAATTGCAGTTAGGGCCATTTTCCATTCCAACCAGTGGTCCACAACTGGTTCATCAAAGGCCATGGTATGTGCTGTCCTGTCTGTGGAATGGTGCATATAAAACCTTGCTGCATATTGGAAAGAGTAGCCTATGTGGTGGCATCGGGTTTCTTCTAAAAATGTCAGAACGACCTTTTGATTGACGTCCAATAGCCGATGATAAGATAATAATCAATGTGCTTTAGAGACATCGTTAAATAAAACATTTTTCCCCCTCATGTTATGCTTGCAAATGAACACAACAGACTGAGTGATGGGATATTAAAATTGAAAATTTATTAAATAATGAATAAATCATTACTTTCATTCAGAATATGTTTACAGTAGAACTGGTACAAATTAGTAATGAACTTTGATATATATTTCTTTATACTTTTCTCCTACAGCAATTCCACTTTCTTATTGCCATGGAAACAAAAGGTTATTGGACATGCTTCCATTATCTTGATGAAAAGGTTCTATTCAAAGCAAGCAAATATTCGCCTGCCAAACAAAGTTTCATATAAATCCAGAAAAAGTCACAGGTTATCAATTTATTCAGTACTGTGCACACAGAAATCAATGGCTATATTAAGTAAAACGATCACGTTAATCGGAAGCTAGGTCGTTAACTAATACAAAATAAGCGAGAACCTGATGCATTTCCAATGCACCACGACATGACACGGGTAACAGATCAATAAGTGCCTGATACCCTGAAGTCATACAGCCATGCAAGAACAATACCAAAATGTCAACATGCTGCCATGCCAACTTGTCAATGACTTCATACAAAAATAGAAAAAACGGTTTAGCTGCCTTTTGATACATTAAATCTCGCTATCAACATATTTCCCAAGAACGGCATTGATTTACATGTAAAATCTGATGAAAATTGTTTGTATCTACTGGGGTAGAATGGATACATTACGATCCCATGGTGTGTCATAACATGTCGCTGAATAAAGCTCAGCGTGGGCACCAGGGTAAAAAACAGTCTCTCACTGCGATGTTTTTATGACATAAATAAATGGTCCGACTATGGTTAATTGAGCAATGGTTTTTGTTGATGTCTTGGTGGCTCTGAGGTTAAGACTGCAGACTGTAAAACCTCACATGAATTGGTCCAGTGAGTTGAAAACCTGCTACTTAAACCAATTTTTCAATTAAATGATGTGGTCGAACGGCTTCAATGCATACTGAAGCTGGGTGTACTCAGTAGAGCAATCAAAGTGCTAGAGATCCTGGGATTGTTCACATTTTTAATACCCTTTCATTTCTTTTCTCTTCCTTTTTATTTTTTTTCTCTTTGTATTCCAATGAGAGTTTGATCGGTAGCATACAAGTCATGTATAATGTGTTGATGTTTTGTCCTATTTGTATGCAAGCATGCAATATAAAATATCCCTTGATGCTCATTCAAAAAGAATAGCTTGTATAGAAGCAGTGAGGGTGTTTTTTTTATCGACCATATGTCTGTTACTACATATAATAGCATTCGGTCTATGTTGGAGCTGATATGGAGATTAAAAATCCCGTGCCTCAACTAAGATTTGATCCCAGTACTTACCAGCAATGGTTTTTTTTTCCAACCATGTGTCTGTTACTACATATAACAGCATTCAGTCTAGGTTGGAGCTGATACGGAGATTAAAATTCCCATGCCTCAACTGAGATTTGATCCCAGTACTTACCAGCAATGATTTTTTTTTATCGTCCATGTGTCTATGTTACTACATATAACAGTATTCAGTCTAGGTTGGATCTGATACAGAGATTAAAATTCCCATGCCTCAACTGAGATCTGATCCCAGTACTTAGCAGTGACAAGTCGGACAGCTTAACCACTATACTACTGGGGCCAGCTAATAATACATCTCTTCCCAATATTTTTATATTTCACAAATTATTTTTTTTACTTTGAAACAACTTAGATATATGTATATTTGTTTAACAACACCCCACACCTTTCCTGGCTCAAACAAAACCAAACTAAGCCCACCTACAATGTAATCCTAGATCTGGCCTCTGTATCTTCTTTCAACATAAAAAAGAACAAAACATGTTCATAAGGTCAACTCCAGTAGCAGAGCTGTCATACTTATGGCTGGGATCAAATATCAGTTAAGGCATGGGACTTTTAATAGCAGAGCTGTCATACTTGTGGCTGGGATCAAATATCAGTTAAGGCATGGAACTTTTAATCCTAATACCTACTCCGTATGGCTCAATAAGTATCTGTACACCACTTGCACCAAACAGTGGTCCACAACTGGTTTATAAAAGGCTATGGTATGTGCTATCCTGTTTGTGGGAAAGGACATATAAGAGTAGTCTATGTGGATGTTTTGGGTTTCCTCTAAAGACCATGAGTTGCAAACACTGTATTTCTGACACCCATCAGCCTCTGAATAAACAAACATTCATTTCTTTCTTTCTTGACACCTAATACAGAGCCAGAACAGCTGGGAAGAGGGGGCATTTGCCCACCCCCCAATAATTTGTAGCAACCTTTTTTAATGACAATATTTTCATGTATTACATTGTAGGCAAATGGCCCCTCAATATTTAAATGACTGTGCCAGCACTCTAATAGCTACTGAATAGAAAATGTGTGGGGTGTCATTAAAGAAAAAATCTTTTCCATTCTTTGTTTATAAAGTATTGGCAGTTTCACTGTTGTTTGGTTTATGTACGGAGTCCCAGGTCTATATTCTTCTCTGTGGCTGCAATAGAGGGGTTTTGTTCAATACATTATTTTACTGTTTGGTCAGTGTTCAGTGGGGATTCATTGACATAATGGTTACGGTGATGTTTCAGATAAGCATTCATTACAGATATATGGTTATTATATGTGTTTTTAAATACCTATTATCTTGCACAAATGATTGTGTAAATAGATAGTGAGTGGGTGGATAAATATATGTAGATTGATTGCATTTGATGATGGACATTTGGATGGATGGACAGATGGATGGATGTGGAAATGAATGAGTTGATGGATACATCTATCAATGGATGGGTGAATGAATGAATTGACGGTTGTGTTGAAGAATGTGGATACAGTGATGGATCCAGAAAATCAATTGGGGGAGGGAAGTCTAAAGAATCCTCAGATTCTTTAACATAAAAAAAAAAAAAAAAAAAGTTTTTTTAAATTTAAATCGGAAAATTTAAGGGTAGGGCCCGAGCCTAGATCCACCACTGGGATATCAAAGTGTAGGTAAAGGATGGATCAGTGTTTGGATTGTTGATAAATGGGTAGATGAATCATTGGATGGGTAGATAATGGGTAGGTAGATGGATGAATTTGGTTAATGGGTGCATGGGTTGACTGATGGACGGATAAATAAATAGATATTGGATGAATTGACATTTGTTTCCATCTGAGGATCCATGGTCGATCATCTTAATGTCACATTTTCGTATTGCATGCTGAAATCCAAACAAATGCGTTGATTTTTCTTTTGACTTTATGTGACATTTTCGCAATGATCCCTGTATTTACAAAAGTTTGTAAACAATGTAAAAGCAGCCAGATCGTGCTGCGCTACTCGTGTCGATATCACCAAACTTCCACCTCGTGTCGCTATCTCAAAACTTCCACCGACAGTAACGAGTGTGAACTGAAGACAAAACATCTCGCTTTCTCTAAATTACAATAACAAAATAATCAATATTTGTTTCCGTGTGACATTTCCCCGATCTTCGAGCCGTTCCACGCCTGGCATCACAGATAGTCGCCATTTTGATATGGTCACATGATCGCCTACCTTCAGTTTTTTCCGCAACTCCGCGGGTGATCGTTGTGTATTAGCCGAAGAGGCAGGAAATTTACAAACATTACGTAGCGTATTCGCGCCCTGTACGCGTTGTCTATTTCAGTGCGTATTTCCGTGTGTATTTCACAAGCTGGTATGCCGACGATGGAGCTAAAATCAGTTTTGGAAGTAATGTTGGCGTACTATCAAGTCGTGAGTCTGATGTATTGAATATTAGTACCCGAACTGAGTAATTAACTTCGCCGCTTGTTATCGTGGTCATCTGAACAACGCGGTCTTGTATTATTATATTATTGGAATCGCGGCTATCACCAGTCGGCCGTGTCCAGTGATTTTTCTCCCAGCTATGCGAGCGAGATCTGTGATGATGTTTTGAAGGAGAAAAAGGAAAAATAACCTTACTGATATGGCAGGGGCTAAGCCTGGAGTACATCATGTTCAGCTAAAAGTGGTGCAAGTTTCTGAAAGTTTAATCAGTGGGGCGAAATTCATAAAGTGGGATGAAGTAAGTATATATAATTTATATTTTATTATAATTTTGTTGCATATTTATAAATAGAAGGGTGTAAAACTTCATTGCAAACTTCTATCCAACTTAAATAATAAATTTCGTTGGGTAGGCCAATACATCAACAATAAAAGTTAAATTATTTATTTTGTATTTATTTTATTTTTATATAATATTTTTAAAATATATTTTTATATTATTTTTATTATATATATTTTTTTAATTGTTTGTAAATTAATAGTTTTTAAATTTTGTTAATTAAAATAAATACTGGCAAAATTTCTGATCTGCACTCAATCCCCCCTTAGTGTTATCACTTCATTCTGTCAACACTTTTTATAGTAATATCACTTCCACCAATCACTAAAATTAAGGAAATATATCCACCCACTCTACTCCCAGAAAACATTGACGGAATGAAGTGATAACTCCCACATAACACTTCAGAGGATGCAATTGGAAATTGTTCAATTTCATAATTAAATTACTGTTAGCATTAAGGTTATTCTTATTTTTTTAATATTAGCCACATCAAAATGACCCCTCTTACTCTTAGAATGATACATAGAGGCAGGGATTAACAGATGGATATTTTTTTTCGAGCTATGTGGATGTGGTCACATAGACACACAGATATGAAAATATTGAAATCTCGGATGTTGCTACTTTGACAGCAGTATTAACGTTGTGAGGTTGAGACACATTCTTGAGATGTGTGGCAAATCATTAGCGGGTTAGTCTCGCATCAACAGTTTATCTCTGATACAGTCCAACACTTATAGTAGAGTAGATGTAGAAACTTAAGTGTCATTGAAATTAACTTAAATATGACCCTAAGGGTACAGGTAGATTTTTTTCTATCTCTAAACTTACATGTAAGTGATTTGGATCATATTTTATTTAGAAAATATTATTTTTTAAAATATAATAGCCAAAATTTATGATTTGTTGAAAAAAGTGAGTTTATTACAGTTATTATGGGTCCAGTTGATTTATTGTTGGTGGGGGTAGGGAGGTGTTGTACATTTGGTGTTAAAATGCATATTTACTCTACATGCCCTCACTGTTCCCCCTCAGGATCCATTCATTTTTTTTTAAATGTATTATTATTAATTAATGATTTTTTTTGGGTTTTTTTTTAATTATTATTTATTTTTTTAATAATATATTTTTTTTCCTTTGAGAATGCATAAATTATACATTCACTTTGGAAACTTTTGTACATGTATGGTCCTCTGTGTATGTAGAACATCTTTTTAATACATGTAATATGTTATACTTTCTGTTTATAACAAAGTTCAGCATACAACTACTGTGGTTCAAGATTGTATATGTAGATGTATTACGTTGTATTTTAAATGTTCTAAATCATCACTTTTTTTTTATAATTTGTCATTTTTATGTGTAGACCTGCAATAAGTTATAATTTTTCCAAAGATGATTTACTAATTTAGGAAACAGGGCCCTAGGATCTACTTTGGGAGTGGGGGGGGGTGTGTGTGACACTGAAAGACATATTTTAAAAAATCATTACCCGGTAATCTCTTCATAAAAAATTAATGTAAAAATTGTGCATGTATATTTAACAAATCAGATTCATTGACAGATATATATACTTGTACATGTCATGTTATAGTTTAAAAAAGGATTTATAAATATATTAAAAATTATTACCCCACTAATGACAGTTAAGAGAAAACAGTATCTTCATAATGAAGCCAAATAGCAAAAGCTTTCATTCTTGTATTTATACCAATAACAGGCGCAGATGCAAGATTTCTAAAGGCGGGATGGGTCCAAATGTGATTGGTTAATAGGACTGGAGAAAAATGGTTAATTTTCACTCCGAAAATAGACACATATTAAAACAAATATATAGAAAAAGGGGGTGGGGTCTGGACCCCCTGGACCTCTCTCTGGAGCTGCTACTGAATAACATCAGTGACAGCAGCCTACATACACCTGTACTAATATCTGTGTCTGTTTAAGTGGTCAGCAATTTGTTATAATTTACAAGTATAACAATTATTGTTGAACATACTGCATACATTGTTTACGTATTATAATGATGTATCAAGTGTATTAGAATGTGCACATGCATATTTACAAAATATTTTATAACTTCATCAGCATAGCTTTTCTGACATTAATTTGTTTAGCATCTGTCCATCTGACTGTCCATCAGGCATCTCATTGTTCATGTTCATCATTCATTAACTTTCCTCAAAGTTTTTTCATCTTTCAGGGTAATTTTTTTTTTTTTTTTTTCATTCTGAAACTTGGTAGAAGGTTTTTCTTTTACAATGACCACAAAATACACAAATGTTTAGAAATCTTGAATATTTCAAACTTACACATTTTTGAGAATTCATTCACTAATTCGAAAAAGAGCTACAGGTACATATATTATTTGCAAGAAGTTATTTGTTAATTATTTTGTTCATTTGTGAGTGACAATTATAAAATGTTACATTTTTTAATATTCGAAGATGTACTAGCATCATTGTTATAAGGTGGATATTTTTCTATTTAGAATATAAGTATTAGAGATTACATTTAGTATGATGGTATACAGTTTTGTAGTGCTCGGCATATATTAAACCCAGTATTGAAATAGATAGCTATCAAAATTTAAATAAGATAAAAGAAAAACTAGTACCATAATAGATTTATCTCTCTGGAATATAAATAATTAAATATAACCATATTTCTTTCAAGGCATATAAAAAGATACATGATTCTTATATACATGATGGTGCCATTCCTGTCGGAAAGGGCTTCTGTAGATATTTATAAGTTCCACTGTTGTTATGGAC
This sequence comes from Symmetromphalus regularis, assembly GCA_032355785.1. Classification (NCBI taxonomy): domain Eukaryota; kingdom Metazoa; phylum Mollusca; class Gastropoda; order Neomphalida; family Neomphalidae; genus Symmetromphalus; species Symmetromphalus regularis. The sequence continues at coordinate 12,883 of JAULBS010068890.1, read as the reverse complement.
ACCATCTTGGTTGCTAAGGAAGATGCATTTAATTCGATTTTTTTAAATATTCATTTTACACTTTTGAATCAAGTATACCTAAAATCCTACAAAGTCCATTTTTCTACAACTGTTTTCTTCATTGCTAAAAACACCTTGTTGATTACCAGGAAAAGAAACACCATAAATACTCTTATGTTAAACATGTGTTCAAAGAAACATGTTAAACATACATTTGAAAACATGTTTAACAGAACATGTTAAACATATGTGAAACATGTGGCTAGTGTTGCTGTGTACATGGAGATACTTAGTGTAAGAAAATTGAAGTTTATTCTTGACCTACGAAGTACACGATTTTCTGGTATTAATACAAACATGTATGAATGTTTAGCCTACATAAAGAAAATCCCTTTATATGCCTGGTATCCATAAGAACTAATTAATTACATGCCATCGCTAGGCTCATTTTTAACATTTGAATGAATTATGTTACAGAGGATAGCATAGGTTGTTGTCCATGTTTAATCCGTCTGCTGAATTTTTCATTATATTATTATTATTAACAGTGAATCACTGTGGCTTGGTATGGTGTTTTTAAATAGACTAAGCTAAAAAGGAAAGTATGCATGTTGAATATTTTTGTTTCATGGGTGGTCACAGTAATGGTCCATTGGCAGCAAACACATACACAACTTGTGATATTATTGCACTCATACGCACTCCACACACACACACACCACACACCTCCTAAATGGTGTGGTTATCTTATTCCAGAATTTCTGCCATGAATATCTGGTTTATGAAATAAATGACTATTGATTACATGTATACTTTTCTTTTTTTGGTTTAGTACACTATGATTGTGTGTGCTTGCTTGCTCGCATGCATGCATGTGTGTATGTACATCTGTATGTGGGCGGGTGGGTGTGCATATGAGCATGTAGGTGGGTTATGGGTGTATACTGTTATAAAACCTCTCTGTGTACATAGGCCTATAATTGGATCCAGACATTCACCATCAGTTCCAATTGTCTGAGGATCACAGTGACCCTCTTAATGTGTCTCCAAACAATGTTTCACAAATATTTCAGGTCACAAACTCCTCAAGAGGCCAGTGCTGGTGGCAAGCAGATAGCACATTTACATGTGTACATACTGTTTTAAATGTAAAAGTACACAGTGTTTGTCATGACTGGCATCACCTAGTTTCAATTTGTGCGGTTTTCTTTAATACACACTCCAGATCTCAAACCAAACAAGACTTTATTAGCTACATCAACCCAGTGGTGCAGTGGTTAAGTTGTCCGACTCACAACTGGTAGGTACTGGGATCAAATTTCAGTTAAAGCAATGGATTTTTAATCTCGATATCAGATCCAACCCTGAGTGAGAGCTTCACAACAGAGTCAATATTATCAATATTATAATATTGTTTTTGGTATTAATTATGGTGTTGGTCTTATTGAACCCATAACAATGTACAAGTTATAATGGCTAGTCGCTAACTGAATGTACAAGTGTAAACGTACTAGTTAGTTATAATGGCTAGTCGCTAACTGAATGTACAAGTGTAAACGTACTAGTTAGTTAAAATGGCTAGTTGCTAACTGAATGTAAATGTAAATGCATTGAATCAGCTATAAAACATTTCTCGGGATAAAGTCATCAGAAAGTCCGTAATGTACATCAAACAGTCATTTGGCAGTTAACATACACTATTCAACATTTAGTCTGCTGTCTGTAAATAGTCTGCTGTCTGTACAAAATCTGCTTTCTGTACAAAATCTGCTTTCTGTACTAAGTCTGCTGTCTGTACAGTCTGCTTTCTGTACAAAGTCTGCTGTCTGTACAAAGTCTGCTGTCTGTACAAAGTCTGCTGTCTGTACAAAGTCTGCTGTCTGTACAGTCTGCTTGCTGTACAAAGTCTGCTTTCTGTACAAAGTCTGCTTTCTGTACAAAGTCTGCATTCTGTACAAAGTCTGCTGTCTGTACAAAGTCTGTTGTCTGTACAAAGTGTTGTCTGTACTAAGTCTGCTGTCTGTACTAAGTCTGCTGTCTGTACTAAGTCTGCTGTCTGTACAAAGTCTGTTATCTGTACAAAGTCTGTTGTCTGTACAAAGTCTGTTGTCTGTACAATCTGCTGTCTGTACAATCTGCTGTCTATACAGTGTGTACAAATTCTGCTGTGTGTACAAAGTCTGCTGTGTGTACAAAGTCTGCTGTCTGTGCAATCTGCTGTTGATACAAAGTCTGTTGTCTGTGCAAATTAGGCTATGTAATTATGACTGATGATGTTGGAAAGAGTTGCAATGTTATTGTTCTTGTTAAGTTTACTTCTTTTGGTTTTCCTTTAATAATCTCTCATTAGTACTTGTATTGACATATAGGCAATTATATTATTTAAATATGTATAATGTCTCAAAGTTTCCATAACAACCAGATTTAACAGTAATAAAAGAAAAAATAATAGGGATGAAGTCAGCTACAGTTTAAAATCCACATCAACTGAGTAATATTGTTTGAATTTTTATTACAATATAAATAAATTTTCTGAAGAAATAGCTATTACATTGACATCAAGCTGGGCCGTCACTACCGGGTCCGACTGCCCTGATTAGTCGGACCAACTTTTCGTCTTTAAAAAAAGGCTTTGAGAGGCCATTCCTGGGTTTAGTAATCACTTTGAACCTCCGGCGGAGCTCTGCCCGCTGGACTCCGGCCTTAACATTGGGCCTGACCAACTTTCAAGAGGTAACTACTACCCTGTAAAGTCAACTACTAGAACAGTCAAATTAGGATATTCGAATATTAACATGCTCCCCAGGGTGTATAATTGTTAACATATATTAAAAGAAAAATTAAATTATGACAGGTAATTTGTAATTTTGCAGTTCAATTTGTTTTTTGTTCTGTTCTTGGTGCATGGGAACGTGTTATATTGGCTGGTGAAAAAAAAGCAACTTGTGTAAAGAAAAGCACATTGATTTTGTTATATGCAGAAAGTGTGTATTAAAAAGAATCGATCTCGGCTTATTGGCGCTCACTTTACAGGCTCAGTTACTCATTGCTTTTATGTCAGGTACAGAACAAATTTCTATTTTCATTCGTGTAACATAATGTGAAATTGTATTTTACAAATATATTGGCTGAAAAATGTTTCTGTATTATTAAAAACAATTACTTTAACTGCTACTACCTGGCTAAACTGCAAGGTTTCACGTGACGCAGGAATCCTGCGTATTTGACCCAATATTTTGCTAAAATACTCCTAAATAAAATATGGGCACATCATGGTTGACGCAAAATATTTCTGACATCAATTATTATTATTTTTAAATACACAAAATCCTATTATTTATAAGAAGGGAAAAACAATGGATACACATGTATTAGTATTATAAAGATAGAATAGTGGATAATGGGTATGTATGTAATATAAACAAGTTAATTATGTGATTGAAATAATATGCTTGACTCCCATTTTTGAATGCTTGACTCCCCAAATAAAACTGAATCGTGATCGACTCCCAATTTCCAGATGCTATGTGGCACCTTGAAACTGTAAGTCCTATTACAATTTAGACTTTGCTGAATGTTTCATTTCATTATACAATAGAATCCTCTTAATTGCATAAAAAGTGATGAGAAAAATCTGAAATATTCAATATAGTAAGGAATTCTTTGATTATGTAACCTTAATGCTATAACAGATGCAGATATAGCATAAAATTACACATGTACTTTATGGTCATTTTGTGATTATTTGATAAAAAAAATTAAATCCACCAGGGCTTCTTGTACCTTGGAAGCAAAAAATTACATTTTCTTAAGCAATTTACCAGACATTACAAAGAAAGTATATGCAATTAAAAGAAATTCTTTGTATATGTTTGCATATAAAAGATTCTGCACAGCAGAATATTATGCAAATAACAGGAATTTGGTATTATCAGGAATGCTGTTAAGTGGATTCGACTGTATTGCCTTCAAGCCATGTTGCATGTTACTTTTTTGTCTTCTAGATGTTGAGACATTTCTCACTCAGACTAATTTAAAAGATAGCTACATTTAATTGAATTTCTACTGAAGTCATGGTGGTCGTGTGGTGAAAGTGTTGACTGTCAAATCCTATACATATAAGTAGAGCAGGTTGAAATCCCACTGTGTATACAGTTTTCATGAGTAGGCTAAAAATAAACGAAACACACTTAAGGCATCAACAGATTCCTAGGGAACCTAGGGTCATGCACTTAATTATTTTAACTATATATAGCCTCAAATGCTATTTTAGGGCATTTAGAGTAATAAAATTTAATGCCTATTTAAAGATTGCAAGAGGTTTCTTTTAAATTTTATATGTGTTTGTATCATACATGGTAAAAAAAAGTGTTGAAGTGACCACTGTATGACGGCATTTCCAGATGAAATTACATCATGGGGTGGGGTGGGTGGGGGTGGTGTAAAAACACACATGTATTTTTTTTACGTTGGTCCTTGGTAAAAACATGGTCAATTTATGTGTGTTGTAGGGTAGTGAAAGAAATTATAATTGTCTTGCTACTGGGTCTGTGACCACCAGCAATAAATAAATTATTTAGGGGGGGGGCGTCATTTTGGTATTAAAAGTCCATGTGTATATTAACCTTGGTAGGGGGGGTGAAAATTTAATTTATTTATGTAGGTGGTACCCTAAAAAATTAAAAGATTTGCCCCACCCCCTTATAATTTTAACTGGAACTGCTCTGACCCTCAATAGCAATTATTTAATTTACATAGGGCAGGGATGGGGGTGTCCTTAAATAAATATTAAAATAAATAAAATCCTTTAAATTTAATTTTAAGACATTGATTTTTTAAAATAAATTTTCAGTGGTACACACATGTCAACTCTACCGCATTCCACTTGAGTTTCCCAGTATTTCATCAATCCTCCTTTTTTCCCCGCCTGTGGGGAATTTTCTCCCGGAAAATCACAACTTTGTATAAAAAAACAAAAAAACAAAACAAAAAAAACCCCTCTATTGCTTGTATTAGCCGACATTTTAGGTCTTAAAATATGGAAGGCCTTTGGCTTATATAAAGTTAATACTTCAAAAGGAAAATGTATGGAAACTGGTCACTAACAGAAACACAACACTCTTGAGCATCATTCATTTCATGCATAATAATCATTATAATGCGCTGCTTAATTTTCAAACCAATTACAGTAGCATCCACTAAGTACTCACCAGTACATATTTGGGTTTTTATTTTCTGATATTTATCTGTAATTCAGCGATGCAAACATTTTAATTGTGTCAGTATCGATCATAAATATAAAAATGAAAATGATGACACACTACCATATAATTTTTTTTTAATGTATTTCATTGTTATTTCTATGTTATAACATATGTTGTACAACTCACAATATTAGAAGAGGCATAGAAAAAGCATTTTTAAAAAGTATAATTAGTTGGTAATCATTCAGCTACAAAATATTTATATGTTGACCATTAATATTTTTAGCTATGCAACTTTAAACCTATACCTTGTGTGATTTCACTTTTTGTGCACACAAACAAGTCATAACATGCAGTTTTACACTAATTATAGCAATAATGGTACAATAATAATTTAATAAATTTCTCTTACAATTAGCTTTTCAGAAAATATTTTTTTTTATTTATATCAGTATGAACTTTGATTATGAAATAAAACAATATTTAGTATTGGGTATAAAAATGTAACTTCAAATGTTGTCTCTTCATAATTCACAATGGACTCTCGAAATTTTGTTTTTGACTCTCCATATTTTCTATCATAAGGATTCCTCTTATTTTTGGATGAACATAAATGAACAACCCATTCTCAAAACTGAATATATGTAATAGATACGCAATATTTGTGTGTAAAATTGTTTTAATATATATAATATATTTTGATATATAAATCTCCATTTTGTTTGTTAAATCTCCTGTTTTTGGGGGGGTCAGTCTCCTTTTATGCCAGTGTTCAAGGTTAACAGGTCTGTGTTAGACTGCATGTCAGAATTACCGACTGTTTAACATCCAATATCCAAAAAATTAATAAATCAATGTGCCCTAGTAATATGAAACTGAAAAATAATGATTTCATTTGTAGATAATTTTTAGCTATTTACTTTTTGTGTTGGGGATGTGGGGGATTATTAAACAAACTTAATATTTATCTATATTTAGGAGTCATTTTAATGTCCCATATGTTAGGTGGGATTCAAACGGAGTACATTTGTATCAACCAGTCTTAACCTGAAGACTTAACCAGAGTCTCATTTTTGGAATATTAATGTACTCTTAATCATACCCAGTTATCAGTGTTGAACTTGATAACCTATCCACTGTGGAACTGAAACCAGTGAACATTCTGACCAATGGACCACATTACAAATACAAGTGCCGAGGTTTTCCACTTCATTGACCATGCACCTGTTTTCACCTTATTGTCACCCGATGAAGCTATCACAGAGCAGGGTACCAGTCTTATCACATGATTTAATGTACTGTTTTCTAAACAACTTGCTCCTGTTACACTCACCAATGGGAAGTGGATCCCATATGGGGCTCAATAGAAAGGTTCTCCTGGACAAGTTGACAAAGATTTTATTGCTTTTACAGATAACAATGCTGATAACTGTGACATGACCCCAATCAAACAACCCATGCATTATGTCAGTCATTCTCTCTGTGTATACCAGTTAAAGAGGCATTGTGAAAGTTGATGATTAACTATTCTAAAAGAATTGCTGTTACCAAATGTGACACCTAATAGCTGATGATTCATCAATGTACTCGGTTGTAGTAAAAACATAATTCCTTTCTTTTACCTCTTTTATGATAATAAATGTTTACAATCTGAATGTAAATCTCTAGCTGATGATTCATCAATGTACTCGGTTGTAGTAAAAATATAATTCCTTTCTTTTACCTCTTTTATGATAATAAATGTTTACAATCTGAATGTAAATCTCTTGCAAAGTCTGGAGACTAACCATATGCTGTGGCTGTAGTTTAAGTCTAGAGACTAACCATATGTTGTGGCTATAGTTAATGTCTGGAGACTAATCATATGCTGTGGCTGTAGTTAAAGTTTGGAGACTAACCATATGCTGTGGCTGTAGTTAAAGTCTAGAGACTAACCATATGCTGTGGCTGTAGTTAATGTCTGGAGACTAATCATAAGCTGTGGCTGTAGTTAAAGTCTGGAGACTAACCATATGCTGTGGCTGTAGTTAAAGTCTGGAGACTAACCATATGCTGCGGCTGTAGTTAAAGTCTGGAGACTAACCATATGCTGTAGTTAAAGTCTGGAGACTAACCATATCCTGTGGCTGTAGTTAATGTCTGTCAGACTATCGCAGGCTCTTGCTCAGTCAGTTGATGTTTCCCAGAGGTGCTTTGGTCATGGGATCGAAATCACTTGGTGTACACATTCTATGAATGGTTTTTTCCCCACTCCAAACCAGTGCCTTACTACTGGTACATCAAAGGTTGACAGTACCTTACTACTGGTCTATGAAAGGCTGACAGTGCCTTACTACTGGTCTATGAAAGGCTGACAGTGCCTTACTATTGGTCTGTGAAAGGCTGACAGTGCCTTACTACTGGTCTGTGAAAGGCTGACAGTGCCTTACTGCTGGTCTGTGAAAGGCTGACAGTGCCTTACTACTGGTATATCAAAGACTCACAGTACCTTACTACTGGTATATCAAAGACTGACGGTACCTTACTACTGGTATATCAAAGACTGATGGTGCCTTACTACTGGTATATCAAAGACTGACAGTACCTTACTACAGGTATATCAAAGACTGACAGTGCCTTACTACAGGTATATTAAAGGCTGACAGTGCCTTACTACATGTATATCAAAGGCTGACAGTGCCTTACTACAGGTATATCAAAGGCTGACAGTGCCTTACTACAGGTATATCAAAGACTGACAGTGCCTTACTACAGGTATATCAAAGACTGACAGTGCCTTCCTACAGGTATATCGAAGACTGACAGTGCCTTACTACTTGTACATCAAAGGCTCACAGTACCTTACTACTGGTATATCAAAGGCTGATAGTGCCTTACACTACTGGTATCAAAGGCTGATAGTGCCTTACACTACTGGTATCAAAGGCTGATGTGTGGTAGGACATTAAATTGATCCCTTTCAGCAGATACATTGGGCTATTTCTAATTCCAACCATTGGTCCATGATTTGTGTTTGTTGGTTAACATATATAAAAGATCCCTTGCTATTGATAGGAAATTATAGCCTATGGTGCAGTAACAGGTTTCCTCTGAAGATCATGTGTTGCAAATACTGTATGTTTGACACTTCATAGCTGCTGGAGTTTTGTTAAAAATACTTTTACCTGGTGTATTGTTGAAATGGTGGAGTGCTTGGTGTGTGTGGAGATGGTGATGTGTCATTGACACACACATAACTGGATTGCTTGCAATCTGCCATTTATTACATCATCAACTCAGACAGTGATTAGATCACTCATTCCTTCCCATCTGCCTTTATATTAGTATTACACAGCCCAACCATATCAGGGTACAGACATGCACCAAATATTTTATATATGTTTTATTTTTTTACTCCTTTGAGTTTCTTTCCTTTGGAGGACTTGATATATAAATATATTTTTAAAACTTTTGACAGTATTTTTATTGTATTTCTAATATGATTTTTTTTTTAATAAAATATTTTATTTTTAACAATTTTTTAAAGTAAATTAATTCATAATAGTTTCTATTTTAATTGAAAACAATCATAAACTTTCAGTATAACACAGTACTGTTTTCATTTTAATATGTTACTTGGAGAGATTTGTTACTCTTAATTTGCTACTATATGAAAAGGTATATTTGCATGCTTTACATAAATCCACAGTGGACAATCCATCCCTCACAGACATGAATGCAGGATTTCTGAAAGAGGGGGGGGAAATGTGATGGGTGAACAGGACTGAGGAAAAATGGTTAATTTTCATGTCATTCTACTCAGAAAATATATATATATAAAAAATACAATAAAAGGGGGGTCTGTTACTGCCTCATCAATAGTCTAAGAGTATTTTTGTGATGTCAGATTTTTAAAACAGATAGCAAATGCACTGTTTAATTTACTCTCAGTAAAAGTATTTTGTACAGATCAGGCTTGTATACAGAATTTACTGGGTTGGTGTATATTTTAAATTAAAAACAAAAAGTGAACCAAACATGAGGATTTTGTTTTTTAAATTGAAATAAAATGGAATCATTCAGGCAAAATATATCATTTTTTATTTTTTTATAAAACAGTCGACCTAATAGGCTAGCAGCCGAGTGCTCAAAAGAGGCTTAGAGATAGGAGTAAAATCTACCCAGGGTAAAACAAAGGCCAACCTATTTTTTCTTATTCCTCAAGGTGTCTACTTTACCAAAACAATTGTTGGCTAAAAATATTTGTGGTTTTTTATTATTTCCTGAACAGTTTCCATGATAACAGGCAAAATTTACTCATATTATGAAAATTAAGAAATTCCTATAACTTAGACACGGTGATTTGATAAGGTGAGTTACTATCTTTAGCTATAACTCAGCTAGTATTTAAAACATGACTAAGTATACATGCCAAACTAATGTGCTACATATTGCCTATCTTTCAAAATAAATATGAGTAAAATATTGATGATAAAGGCAAAGATATGGCCATTTATATATCCCTACCCCCAAAAATAAATAATAAAAAACTTTGTGACAGAAAGATTTATAAACTGACTTTTACTTAATTAAACTGTACCAGAATTGATACACATAATTAGAATGGTATACAAAACAATATTATGGCATTTGAAATTGTGTGCTTATTTGCAAAATTAAAAAATTGTCATTTTAACAGAGTATTTTTTACATGTTTTTAAACAAATGGACTCATTTAGACAAAATTTAACATTTTTTATTTTAAAAAGTAATCTAACACAGTGTATTTTAAACAATATTTGGAAATAAATGGACCTCTTATAAGTTATAGGCAAAACATTTTAATTTTTTTTTTTTTTAACGTTGACATAATGTGGTGTTTTGTTTTTTTAAAATCCTTTGTGGATACAGAATGCCTTCTTTAACTGTCTCAGAATACACTATTTTGTACAACACTGCAATTTAAGACATTAAAACAAATACAGACTAACAGAGTGCTCCGTTTAATTATCCTGGAACACAAATATCTTACATCTCATTGCATTTTGAGACATTAAACTGAATACATCTGCTGTTTAATTACCATAAAATTGGCATAAACAGAAAAATGCACTTCTTTTCCCATCAGCCTAAATACCCCCAATAGATGAGCACACAAAACACTACTGACAATTTACCATTCTCCATCGTGTCATATTCGTGTTGTCAGCACATGATGGGAAACCAGACAGAAAAGGCAATTCTCCTGTCTCTCGTTATATCATTTGAAATAAGATACACTTTATAGTCAAATATCGCTGATAACACCGTTAAGCAGAGAATGCATTTAATAATCCCCACAGGTTATTGTAATATAGTAACTTGATCGGATGGATGATTTCGATTCCAATTGTAACTGGCAAGCAATGGTAACTCTAGATGTTGATGCATTGCTCTGTATCATCTCTAACAATTACATGTTTGGGTCTCAGCTGGGTTCAGCCTAGAGAGGTGTCAAGTAATTTTCTCTTCTCTGATGGGCTGGGAATCGTTCCATGCTGTTTCTCCATATCGTGCTATACCACCTTCCACTTTCTTCCTCAGGAGACTTCTTGCAATTGTGCTTTAGATTTTGTGAGTTGATTGAAATCTCATAATTATTTTGTCTGTAATTTGGTTTTATGAGCTAATTGTCCAGAGGAAATTAGCAAGGGGACCAGGGAGGTATTATTCAGTTTCAGAGCCCACATATCAAACTTGATCAAGCACACGAGTAGCATAGCTGGCACAAATTAGTTCTTGCATAAAAACAAGTTAAAGTATCTGACCTTTTAGATTAGTTGTTTTAAAATGAGCTCACGACTCTATTCCTTGATGAATTGAAATTTCATTATTTCATTTATTATAGACAAATCTTCAAATTGTGTTCTGGTGTTTTAATGTTCTCTCACATAAATATTAAAGTGGAAAGTTAATAATTATAAGATTGGTTGTATTTATTTTTGTACTTGCCTTCAATTAAGATTCAAGCATGCTGTCCTGGGCACACAACTTGGCTTCCTGTGCTGTCTGGTCAGGACAGAGGTTAGTATTAGTGTTAGGTTACTGATAAGCAGTAAGGGATCTTTTATATTCACTATCCCACAGACAGTTATGGACTACTGGTGTAAGTGGTATACACATAGCCAATGAGCTTTGCGGAGCACTCATTCTGGGTTGAAGCCAGTACTGAGATTAAAAATCCCATGCCTTGACTGAGACTTGATCCCATTACCTACCATCAGAGTGTCTGATAGCTTAACCACTGCACCATCAGGGCTGGTAGGTTATTATAATGCATTCAAGTCTAATCCAGCCTAATTCTTAATTAATTAATTATAATGCATTCAAGTCTAATCCAGCCTAATTCTTAATTAATTAATTATAATGCATTCAAGTCTAATCCAGCCTA
>JAULBS010068889.1:0-37829 GCA_032355785.1 Symmetromphalus regularis | reverse complement strand
TGTGTGTGTGTGTGTGTGTGTGAGAGAGAGAGAGAGAGAGAGAGAGAGAGAGAGAGAGAGAGAGAGAGAGAGAGAGAATAATTTTACTACTATGAAAGTGAACGATTTTTGTTAAAATAGGTTAGTCCAATTTGAAATTCTCATATTATCGCTGTATATTTACCAATTAAAGTTTTATCTGTAACCCATCTGGACAGAACGAAGTATGAGGAATAACAGCCTACGTGTTTTGATCATATATGCGTTAATGGCAATAGGAGGACATTACCTTTCACGTAAAGTGTCATAGTAAATCGAGTCCTTCCAAGAATTTGTCCTGACGAAATACATTCTCCAAAATTTATGGTCCTCCGGAACTTATATTCTAACTGTTTTATTAATTAACCCAGAATTTTGTTTTGAATTTTATCATGAAACTTTGTTTATTGCATACTTATTTGGTGTTAATAAGAAGAAAGGTGATGTTTTTAACAACACGACTAGCGATCATTAATTTATTAATCACTCTATTGATAATTCTGATTTGTAGTCATCAGAGGAATCCTGCTGTATTTCATTAGCAGCAAGGGATATTTTATATGAACTTTTCCAGACAGGACAGTACATACCACGACCGTTGTTATATCAGTCGCGGAGCACTGTTAGGACAGAGAAAAACTCGGAGATTAAGTCCACAGAGGAGATTAGTTCTTGCAACGAAATTTTAATGAGCGTAATTGCTATTTAAATGGCATTCCAGCCAGTGCTTACATGGTTGGTTCAACTTACTGTTGTGTTTATATCCAATTAAAGTTCAAGCAAACTGTCCTGGGCATACAACTCTACTTCCTGTGCTGTCTGACCAGGAAACACTTATGTGGCTACTCTTAACGATAAATAGCAAGGGATATGCACTCTCCCAGACAGGATAACACAAACCACGGACTTTGATAAACCAGTTTGGGAGTACTGGTCGGTATAAGTGATGTTTACTAAACGATAGAGCTGATACCGATATTAAAAATGCCATGCCTCGACTAAGATTTGGTAGCGTTATAAAACTATGAATGAATGAAAGCTATAACATATTGGTAGTTTACGCATTCACTAGAATCTATGTCCGAGTATAATCGTGTCCACTCGAGCGTACATACCTGCGTGATTGTGATATTTATCATTTAAAAAAATATATTATATCTATCAACCTGATTAATTTCATTATTTACTAAATGCGTAATTGTTTTGTTCTGAGAATTGAAACCATAGGTGTGTTTGTTTATGACCCACTGTACAAATGTCAACCTGCCAGAGAAACAACACTTTATTTCACGTAAACATACATGTGATAGACATTGCACTGATTTACATGTACATTACATATTTATCAATTGTCAACACAGATTGTGAAGAAGGTTACGCATAGTGTATATTTCTGTATCATGTCAATAAGTGTAACAATGCTAATAAATAAAATAATATAAATTACCTTGTTGACGTGTATCATTAATTTGGATGGTTTCTCTCAGTGAATAAGGTTCCAATACATTAAAGATAGTGAAAAAGAGTGTTGTTAAACAAACAGTCCTTTTCTTTCATTCCTAATTGTTTGAATAAAAGTTAGCTGAAACAAGTTTCAAAAACTAGTAATACATGTATGTATATATCAATATATCGGCGTTTCCCGAAGCTCATTTTTAATATGTGCCAGTTATTCATTTCGCTATGACCAGTCACATAATTATAATTTAATCTAATTACGCTGATTAATGTTAAAATATGTTTAAAATATCATCTTAGATGTGTTTATTTAACAGCATATCGTCATATACTCTCGTCATAACCCGATGGAATGTAATGACATTATTTCACCTCTAATTATCGAAAGAAAAATCACCTTATTCAAATGTGTATGTATTATGTGAAATAAGACGTAAATAACAATTTAAAACTGCAGTTAAGTCTTAGATATTCACACCATCAGGCAGTCTTGACACTCGATTGTTTTCTTAAATCAGAATAAAAGATACACTAGAAATTCTTTACATTGTGAAATATGATTAGTATTATAATATTCATATGCATATCGTATAACAACTTATTCTGTATAGCAATGATCCAAAGCTCCCATACCATTGCATGGGCTATTAATCGGAGGTGGGTGTGGATTAGGGAATAAAAACAATCCAAATTAGATACTGCCATTAAATAAAATAGATTTATTTTGTGAATAGCTAACTAAATGTGATAAAATCACAAAAGAAATAATATCTTAACCCATGATTGCAGGGTCTCCGATTTCAGTGGGTATTTTTCTTGTGATCTAAATAAAATGTTCTCAAGAAAACAACAAAGAGACTTCCAGCATCCAACCAAATTTTTATTTAGACTTTTAAGTCGACTCAACAGTCGATGATATAAATACAATCTACATGATGCGTAATCTGTATTTCGTAACTGTTACCATGGTCAAAACTGTTAACCGAGGACTATTTTGTACTATGAACGTGTTTCAGTGTTAATATCAATGTTTAATGAATATAAGGAGATAGGAATAACACTTATAGGCGGCAGAAGAAATTTAAAAACTTGAGGTCTCCTGGTTGAGATATGAAGCTGAAGAGGTTCTTCTTAACATACGTGCATTATACATTAGCCTAGTAATGAATCATTTGAATATTTAACAACATGTTTGCACGATTTCTCCTGATGATTTAAATAAAATATGTACCGTAATCCAATGAGTACTACGTTCTTCAGCATGAATAACCACTTAAGGTTAGCATAGGACAGTCATTATGTGACCGACCCAGGTGGTGCAGTGGTTACGCTATCGGGCTAATGGCTGATAGGTATTGGGATCGAATCTCAGTCGACGCATGGGATTTATATCGGTTCCAACCCATAGTGAATGCTCCGGAAGACTCATTGGTTAGGTGTATACTACTTACATCGACCAGTGGTCCACAACTGGTTTATCAAAGGCCATGGCATGTGCTATGTGAATATAAAAGATCCCTTGCTGTTTATCGATAAGAGTAGCTGCATTAGTGTGGTGGTAGCGAGTTTCGTCTCTTCAACTAACATTCTCTGTCCTGGACAGAAAGCAAATATAATGACAAAAATTGCTTTTTCAACAACAGCTGTTGTTAATTCGCATATTAAATATACGCAGGAAAGGAATATATCGCAGACTGTTAACTCGTGGGTTTAGACATCATAATTGCGTTATGCTCAAACCTTTTTAGTGAGATGTTGCAGGCAATCTATTTTAGAAATGCAAATTTGCATATTTCATTACAGTCATCTTGTTTTCAACGAGGCGCCTTTGCCAACACCATGGTAACACCAAATACACGTTCTGAATATATTTAATAATATATTCACACCTCTCTTCAAACCTTTATTGATAAATGTTTTATTTTAACATTTTCGCAATTATTAGTATTACTTTCACCAAATATTCATTAATATTATGGCACAACTGCATCATGGTTTATTGTTTCAAATACGTATATTACGTTGGTTAACGAGAATAGGAACTTGAATAATAAGATACGCATGCGTGCTGTAGTTTAAACACTGATTTACACAATATTCGACTTACATGTACGTACCAATGATACATTGCGTATCTTTTGGTATTGAAAACATTTGATTTTTTTTTTTTGCATACGTATGCACCAAACGATGTCATTCACTTCAGTTTCTGTGTAATCAACCAAACTTGGACGGTTTTCGTTATCTGTTCGCTTAGTAATACTGATAGGGACCGGTCTAGGTGTTAAAATGATTCTTACGAGCTGGGAGATAGTGTACTTAACTTCAGCGGTGTGATCAGTAATGGAAACAGATTGAATCATGTTACTGTAATAGCAAAAACTCAATTCACACGTTGCGACTAAACCAGTTTATTTCGGCGCTGACGATAAAATTATGGTCGCATTTGCGAGTTCCTACTCGCAATGTCAAGTCCTGACTTCCTTTGACTACTATTTTAAGAGCATCCACCAAAACATAACTATTTTATTTTTATTTTCACCGACCACAATTTTATTGGAAAACATCTGGAAACCAAATAATGAAAGTAAGACGTGAAATGATTTCAATACAAATACAGATAGCCTTAGAAATAAATGATACTTTCAACACTGCATCTTCAACTGAATGACGATTCGTTAATATAATAAAGTTTCTACCACTTTCTAAATTATTTTTCTGAAAAATCAATTTAAGATTATTGTTTGGTAATTATGTTTATTGTAAATCACCACTGATTATCTCAACGGAATCATTTCATGTTATGACATCTAAGATACAAACGCTATGTTTATGACATTGAAACTACGATGTTTCGTATACTACTACGAGAGATGCAATGTATATCGTAGTCAAATGTTGATCTGTAAAATAAATCTCCCTGTGAGCAGTCTATTTCTGATATCAAACAATATACAAGGGGGAGGTCACTCAATGTTTATGAAGACAACACGAGTACGTCGCTGTTATGTTGTGACAATTATTTTTAGGTACATGTATGTACTAATACTGAAACTCGTTTAATATAGTGGTTCATTGTTAAGTGACTTGCTGTACACATTGAACTCTGCGTGAACATAATTCTTTGTAGGTTATTTGTGTAGGTTTTTATTTATTATTATTTATTTTTTAATTAATGAATTATTTTATAATGATGATGACGACGATAATAATAATAATAATAATAATGATAATAATTTATTTAAATTATTATTATTGGATAATAATTTATTTAAATTATTATTATTTAATAATAATTCATTTAAATTATTATTATTATTTTTAAAATGTTTTTAATATAAATTAGTTTTGTGGGTTTTTATAATCATTTTTTAAAACATGGTTTAACATAGTGGTTCATTGGTAAGTGACTTGCGGTGCACATTGAACTCCGCAAGAATATAATTCTTACTGGATTTTTTTTTTGTGTAGGTTTTTATTTATTATTATATATTTTTGAATTAATTGGTTATTTTATAATAATGATGGTGATGATAATAATAATAATAATTTATTTAAATTATTATTATTATTATAAATAAATAATAATAATTATTTTTAATGTTTTTAATGTTATTATTTGTTTTATTTATTTATTATTATTATTTTAAAGACATGGTTCTTTGGGTACCGATATCAAAGTTTCCATGTGCCTTTATAAATAGACCAATCTCAGGGATAGCCCGATATCAGGTCTTTAGCGATATGTCAAAAATGCATTGTATGTGGTTGTCTCCATTTATCAAAATAATAATGTGTTTTTTTTGTTTTGTTTTTTTAATTCATTCTTCAACTGGGGTCCACTGGATGCCAATTTCCAGTCAATAGGTTTTATTTTCACAACTGATAAAGCGACGTACACATGTATATTATTAATGAGTAAGTTCTGTGTTTCAAATACTATTATTATTTTTATGTAACCTCACTTTCAGACTTAACACATTGTCCAAATCCATGAAATATATTAATATACACGCCAAATTATATAGTGTCGTTCACATTACTTGTAAAATATGATCTTTTATTAAAGAATGGCTGTTTTCATTAAATGTTTCATGGGACATTTTTGTATAAAGTGTTGAAATATCAAAAGTGTTAAAGTATTACTACACTTTTACCTTCATATAGTCATATTGAAACGAGTTACTCCCTTTCACCGGTTATAATGTGAGTAAGTATGGATATGAGACTTCTTCATGTGTTATTTATCACTGTGGTCACACCTCTACTGTGTGTTTACTGTTAACAAGTTAAAACGGTTTTCGTTTCTCCAACTTAAACAAATCTCTGTCTTGGAATGACTACACTGGAAGCTGTTTTGTGACCAGGACAGCGTGCTCGAACATTACATAGTAAAAACATCAAGTCAAGGAAGGTGTGAGCATTGTCTAAGGTCACCAATACTGATAGTATATAAGAACTTCTATCACATGAAATATGTTAGTCTCAATACCAGATATGTGGTCACTATCATTAACATTTCACACTATTATTGATTTTGATACTTCTTTAAAATTATTAATCTTTAAATAAAATTAATTATAAAAATATGTATTACAAAAATTGCAAGAACGACAACAAATTTTGGACTGATTCCAGCTTAACCACTGCACTATCGGGGTCCATTGCTAACCACAATTGTCAGGACCATTTTATATAGATTGGTACAATTGGATGCATATTTTCATTAAGGGTAGCTGCATGATTACAGTCTCAAAACAGTTTTTTAAATAATGTTTTCTTTATGTAAAGGAGTCATTCTTGCAGATCACATATCATCAGGATTTGGATATTCAGTCATTGTCAAATATACAGTGGCACTTAACTTATTTTCGTGTGTACAGTTTTGAAATGTCATACAGGAAAAATGGACTTGTCTTCAGATTTACAATTTCAAACAAATTTGTGAAATATTACACAGGCATCACCATATTGCATTGTGATTATATGGCGTTTTTTTAATATACCAGTTTTATAAAATGTGTAAAATATAATGCATTTCGTGTCTGACGAACTTTAGAATAAAAACAACAACATTTTGTGATTTTGTGAAACATGATAACATTGTGAGCATTAAATGTTTTTTTTTTTACTGTTTAATGTTTCTGTCAAAGTCATTAATTAAAAAAAAAAATTATTTGCTATATTGTTGATCAGTATAAATTCTATCTTCATTAATTAGCTGGTTTTTATTTATTTCTATATTGAAAAGTTCGCAAGCCTTTTAATGAGTTCATGCAAAAACAAACACACCAGTCATGTGAGAAAAACGCAAAACATTTAGCAATATTCGAGCTCGTTTATTATTCTGAAGCAGGAAATGGATAAATACATGTGAAACACAAATGACACATCAGTTAGGCCACGCATTTTTATTGTTCGGAATCCAGATTTTTAGTTAGATTTCCGAAATAAAAATATAATTTGTTAGGACTTGTTTTCACTTGAAAACAAATTTTTAAAAAAGAAAAAAAAGCATAGACTGGTTCCTTTTCCTGTCATCATGCAGCATGCTTGACTGGCTTAAGAGTCAACATTTTAACAATTAAATATGTCAATTCACAAATACTATGTTTTTCATTTATCATCTATCCTGCAAATACCACTGGTTCTATAACTTGAAAATGCAAGTAAAAAAACGGACCAAAATGAACTTTTATTTTTATTCCATTTCTGCTCCCAGAAAACAAATTTTGGCATGTCCGTAATCAGGAAAAAAATAATTTTGCCTTAAAGACGTATTAAAATTAAACAATCTGTTGACTTGAATTATATATTTATAACTCTCAAAAATAATACTGTCTTTTGTGATACAAGTTCGAAGTTGAAGCTTGCACAATGTGCAGACTTTGCTTGATCCAGATTTTAAACTGCTAATAGCACGGGCCTTGATTCATTACAACTCTCTCTCTTCAAGGTTTTAATAAACCCAATTAATTTAACTTGCTTGCAAGTGTAAGTCTTGAGACGAGACTAAATATTTATGAACACTGACCTGGCAGCTAGGTTTTTATAATGTTTCTAATTTTATACGTAACACTGGTTTAAATAATATATTGATACTATAAATACGTACTATTATTATGTTAAACGTCTCTAACTTTATGATTTAAGTTAGGCTGAATTGTTGAAATGTTAGTTGGTCTAACTACCTGTTAAAATAAGAAGAAAAAGTTCAAAACCAAATTTTAAATAATTGAAAATGGCATCTGAAGATATGGTAAAACGTAAGGTATTAAATGAAAATTTGTCTTATAATATAAGAGAACTACAATGTATTCCACAATAAAATGGTTAGCTTACTCTGAACATTAAAACAAGATGTATAAGCCTGCAGTGCATGCTGGCTAAATAATTCCTACCAGACTATAAGTTAAGACTATTTAAAAAAAATTAAATGTATTAAAAGCCCAGACCTTTCTTTGATATTTTACTACAGGTTCCATGACATTAAAATCTGAAGACGTTTTAAAGTCAAGTGTAAAAATTAAATATTATAAGAGCAGGATCTTGCCCTCGGAAAATGCACAGTAACTGTCAAAGAACTCATTGTAAAGCTCGTTATAACTTAAAAAGTTAAAGGATAATCTATTTTACGTGTCTTGCTTTAGTAACAAAATGCAATAAGAAAAATAAAATCGTTGTGTGTCATAGAACCACTGCAATACTTATTTAACAAATATTTAATAGCATTGTTTTAACTTACCTTTATTTGCTGAAGGTTTGGACTGGTATAACGTATAATAATCCGACTGATGTGGTTGTATGTTAATAACATGTTCTGGCTAGTTATAACACCACGCCCATGGAGTCTAGAGCTCATTGACAATTGCCAGGCCAAAGCTGTCTCCGTTCTGACGCCACTCCATAAATCTACAGGTGCACGCAGGTCTGGCGGCGTGCGCTTCGTTTCACCTCGTGAGCCGTCGTTAATGACGTTGCTATGTCGTCACACAATCTTATTTTATGCATACAAATGTTATTCTCAAATATTCAAAATCGTATCTATGTACAGAGTAGAATTCTATATGTATAAAAGGCGAGAGAGAACACTTTTCAAAACAATGATATGAACAGAACTTTATTTTCTCTCTGGCCGTAAATCAACGGCATAGGAGGTACAACAAACATTATATACATAGATAAAATGACATGATGGCAGAAAAAGTATACTACTAATAATGTATCAAGTGTACGCTAACGTTTAAAGTGTTCTTTCCAACCGGTAGTATACGTTATGAGCACAGCTGTACTGCACTGTAATGTACTCTGCTGTACTGTAATAATACGTAGCAAATAGCCGCGTCATATGCGTCACAGTAATGCGTCATATTGTTTACTGACATTTGGATGTCTTTCATAAAATGTTTAAAAAAAATTCTGAAGTATTTGATTGGTTTAATTCTGTCAACTTCTTTGAGTGGTTTAACCCTGATAAAGCAAAGTCAGTGCCATAATTATTTGGATTGTTTAAATATGATATCGTAAGCATACCAAAAAGTATTAAAACCTAAAGTGTATCAGAATGTGCAATATGTAGACGTCTAATACTGTTCATTTCAGCCACAAGAGAGTTAATTACATTAAACTTCTTCAAATAACGGGACATCACTGCGATCTGTATCTTTAAATCAGTGTCTACTTTAGTTAAACCTTTGTTGGTGATAGTATGGTAGACTTGTTTTATCTTGGAAGCAAATACCTCTAGTACCTCTGTGACGATACCGTGTGATTAAAACATTTATTTGGCGTCCACAAGGCTTTATAATGTATATAGAAATAAGAATTACTTTAACATCTTGTATTTATTTGAAAATTATTCATGTGTTTAGCAATAATACGATTGTGATATCTCCCCTTTAAGTGGATGTTCTAAATACAGTTAAAACTAATAAATATCGACACATTCTAGTGTCTTCTAATCTATTTCCATATGGTCAGTAGGTCAAGGGTAATGGTTTCGTAATTCTTTACCATTAGCATTTACGTAATCATCCCCTGTCTATAGTGTCACGTAGCAAATACAGTGTGAGAAAGTGCTTAGAGAAGTGTCCTGTCACTTTGTAGGTTGGCCACACTGCACAGTTCACACATGATGTCCTGACAAAAAGATGGATGAGCTCAGCGTTTACGTAACCGCTACAACCGTGTGTGTTACAGAAGAGTAAATAGTGGCATGTGGATTAACTACATACCGGTTGACAGAACCGTATGCGAATCGTTATCGATTGCCGTTAAATATGATCGGAATGCTGAACGAGTCGGAGCAGGACTTCTATTAAAAGTGTGTTACTCAAATAGGGCACAGCATACAAAATAGTTATCCTAGTCTGGGCAGAAAAGGATGTACTAAAAGAAAATTATCATCACACTATTATTGACCTCGAAGTAAATCTGACTTCCATGGCTCGGTTGTTCAAGATATTCATAGTTGCATATGGTGGCAGACCTCCTAAAATCTTTCAGTCGAGACGTATTACATTTAAAAGCAGATTCTCTGTTGCATCCATATATTAAAATTACTATCAATTAAAGCAATTTAACAGCACCAAAATAATGATCGGTTAGTTATACTCAAAAGTGCAATCCGACATGAATTAGTGGCTGTCCTCCTAATAACTATGCTAAAATATAAATTGCCCCTCAATTAAATGAAAACAGTTACTGTTAATTACTTTACTAGCAGACAATATAACAATATATGACATTCGATGCCATTTACGTGTTGCATCTAATACAGCTGCACGCTACTGAACTTTGTGCACACTGTTAAACTTAGTGGATTAGTGGAATATATTTCTTGAAAATATGGTTTTTGATTACTAACTTACTTTAGGTTATTACAAATTAAGTTTCAAAGTATCTCTTTAATTATACTTTGCAATAAAAAAAAATAAAAAAAAATAAGGTTTTGACATTTGTTTCTTAATAAGTGGTTAAGCCATGTTTAAACAACTCAGCAGCTATGACGACAGAGATAGAAGTTATCTTTATAAAATAAATGGGATATATCGTCTAAGGGTCAGGTCCGATTCTAATGAGTTGTAGAGAGCTGAGCGGCAGTGGTGTTGTTTCAGTAATAACATCTAACATTTTGAGCTTCAAATGTCAAGTAATTAAATTTCAGCACACAGGTATCCAAACTTCAACATTTCTGACTGTACCCCAATATTATGTAACTAATTAATCTTACATGTGTCACAGAACAAATGAATTTCCTGCGAATATGATCTCCTAGAATTTATCTTGAAGGACATATGCTGCCTCAAATAATTTTACCCTTAATTTGTCAACTATTTATTATTATTATTTCTGCTTTCACACACGCACGCACACGTATCCTTTGATGGCGGCTGGGTAATAAAAGGGTTTAAAATTATATATTACAAGTATTTTAGTAATCTAGATGTATATAATGTTTACTATTTCTATTACAAGTGTTTTAGTAATCTAGATGTATATAATGTTTACTATTTCTAACAGTAATGTGTACTTCATAATGATCAAATTGTTTCACTTCTTTTTTTTCAGAGTACGAATTTCTGGAGATACATTCTTAAGTCGCCGGACGGAATAAAAATGTGGTTAGATTGATTCTATTTACATGTGACGTACTTCCGTGGCCAAGAGGCGATATTATTAATCGTAGAGAACATGGTATTTGACAATATAAATACATAAGACTAAGATTTTGATTTTTTTTCTTTCTTGCAAATATTACTGCTGCCAACGTGATTGGTGGGAAAAATTAAATAAAAATAAAGCAAAATGGAATGTTTTTATTCCATTTGTGTCAAAATGCATGTTGACGGATCCGTAATTCGAAAAAAAAAATATTGGCCTAATAAATATATTAACATTTAATTGTTACAGTTTACAAAACTGTTTACAAATTTGACTATTTGTGACAAATTATTATTAGTAAACATAATTATTGTTTTTCTTAAACATATAGATAATTCTTGAGGTTAAGAAATAGTATGAATTGGAACGATTAGTATTCAAGGTATGTTGTGGCATTTCGTTGTGACACTCTCGATTCAGGTAATGACCTGTCATGTCCCGAGGCAGGTAACAAAGGGTCAGCATCATACGTACTGATTACCGTCATCCCCTCGTCACGTGCGTCACAAAATACGCACCAGGTTCATGACATTTACAACCTTCAGCATCAGTCTCGATGATGAGCTATAACCTGATTGACGTTCAGAAACAAGTAGTTACTGGACACTCGCTGCAAATTTTGTTTTGTTTTTGCTTTTAATGTCAAACCAAAAGAACATTACCATAATTGTTCAGGACAACTCCATGACAAATGCCTATAGTTTAACTTACCAAGTCAGTTTTATTTTTATTATTATTAGATACATCTGTAAGATAGAAACGCATCTCCTCGTGTATGGGAGACAACCGTGCAAGACAGGAGAAGACCAGCAGTATCCATGTGCATCATCGTCTGTTCGTTAAAAATTAAAAATATTCTGCCCGTCTTATACCGAAAAACGTGATAAGAATGTTTCCTTTCCATATCGCTTTAGACTTCGAATAGTTTTCTTTAGACCAGAGTTGCCAAAACGATCATAACTCATGACAATATACAATGCACAAATTCCATTCGCTACTTCAGTGAAATATCTAGGAGTCAATCTCCAGTCTCAGCTATCAATTGAAAAACATGTCATGCAGGTCTGTAAAATATGCAATATGCACCTCAAGAATATCGGAGGCAACTATTGATATTGGAAACTGAATCTGCTCTTGCTAGATCATTGATTTTATCACGCCTGAACTACTGCAACAGCCTTCTTGTCTTACATTGAAAAAAATATGTGGGCAATACTTAATTGTGACAGTACTCAGTTAGTAGAAGATCGCCTCTTACAGTGTAACATTGTTTTATGTTTAATTATGTAGGCCTAAACCCGTTGAGTGTTTATTTATTTAGGCCTATTAACATATTTTATTTTTGTTTTGCAGAATAATAATAAATAAAAACGTTTTTTATAATTAGTTGTTTTTTGTTATCACCTTAACCACCGCTTGATTAATAGTATTACAACAGTCAGTATTTCAGTTATTATCAGGTAATAAATAAATAAATTATTATCAGGTAATAAATAATTATCAAGTATAAAGTGTATTGTTATATTGTTAAATGAATAAGTGTATTTTTATATAGTTAAACCAATATGTGTATTGTTATATAATTAAATGAATAAGTGCATTGTTATATAGTTAAATGAGTAAGTGCATTGTTATATAGTTAAATCAGTAAGTGTATTGTTATATAGTTAAATCAATAAGTATATTGTTATATATTTAAATCAATAAATGTATTGTTATATTGTAAAATCAATACGTGCATTGTTATATAGTTGAATTAATAAGTGTATTGTTATATAGTTAAATCAATAAGTGTATTGTTATATAGTTGAATCAATAAGTATTGTTATATAGTTAAATCAATAAGTGTATTGTTATATAGTTGAATCAATAAGTGTATTGTTATATAGTTAAATCAATAAGTGTATTCATACTTGCTATATACTTAAATGGTAGCAGTCCTAAAATAATTATTTGTCTTGAAATATAAGGTGGCGTGCGAATTTAGTGGGGCAGACTGTGACTAATTACCATTTTTGGATTAGTTGGGTTTTCTCATAAATTGCAAATTTTTGGGAGATAAACTATTTAATAAATAAATTAATTAAATAATACATTGCAAATTGATAGTACAGAAAGTGAAAGTGGTGGTGTTTTTGGTGTGTTTTTTAAAAACTATACATAATTATACTAGTATACAAATTAACACACACACACATACACACACTCACACACACACTTACACACACACGCACACACACACACACACACTTGCTTCTTACTAGTTTTGAACTGATGGATTGAAGTGGAAGGGAAATTTCCAGATAGGAAAAATAAAGAAACACGAGCATTTTAAAGATGAGGTAAAGTTACATATCCAAACAAGTCAGAAGAATTTATAAAATATCAGATAATACTAATACAAATATATCTATAAATAATAATAATTAATGATACTAATTATTTTTACAAATCTTTAAACAATGAGATTAAGTCAATCACCCCAGTTTACATTAAATCTATCATATTTACAGTTTTTAAAATATTTTTTTTTCTATTTGAAATTTACGTTGCGGTACATCCTCAATATTTTTAAATATTTAAACTGTTTTTAAATATTTTTGTGTTGTAAATATAATATTTTATATTGACAATTAGCCAGTTCACTATATTACTTGTTTTGTCGTTTATCATATCAAACATAATATTATTTTTATTGAAAGATATGTGAATTCCTGTTTTATTGAATATCCTTATTTCCAATTTCCCCCATAAATTTCTTACTTTATTGCAATCATAGAATATGTGTTGCAATGCCTCAGGTGAATTATTACAAAAACTATATTTATTTAAATCTAGTTAATGATAACGAATCAAGAACATAAGGCTATTTGTAGCGAGAATTCTATGTAGCAATCGGTACTTAAACCAGATTAATGTTGTATCTTTTACACATTTAAAAGGCAGAATATAAGATATTTCCCACATATAACAATCAAAAGCGTAAACTTTCATTTCCATATTTTATCTGAGCCTTTGGAATTATCTTTGTTTTTATTCAAAAGCTTTTATATAGCTGTTTTCTACACTTTTATTTTAAAACATTTTCATTTTAAAAG
The DNA here is from genome assembly GCA_032355785.1 of Symmetromphalus regularis. Lineage (NCBI taxonomy): Eukaryota > Metazoa > Mollusca > Gastropoda > Neomphalida > Neomphalidae > Symmetromphalus > Symmetromphalus regularis. The sequence continues at coordinate 23,592 of JAULBS010068889.1, read as the reverse complement.
GTAAAATTGGAGTTTGAAGAGTGATGTGTTTTATTATTTATATTATTCAATGAGTTTAGAAATGTTTAACAATTTTTACTAGTGATGCATAATTATAAAAAAAAAAAAAATAGTTTTTATGTCACACTGTTTTATAAATATTTGAAATGTCCGAAAATTTCCTTTATCATTAATTAAATCATTTATAAAAAATATTCATTTTCTTATATAATTATTATATGAAAATGGTTTAATATTTTTAAATATTTTATTATTATACCAAATATTCAAACCTTGTATGTCTTCTTTACTAGTTACAATTTATTTAGGTTGTAAAAGTACCCAACTATATAATATATCTTTCCAGAAAAAACATTTTAAAAGTGTAATGAAATAGTCCCTATATATAACGAGATCATGAGTAGTTAACAAACCCATTTTTGGGTTAGTTAACAGAATTCTTTGTATCCATGGTGATTTTAAAGACATCATAACATGCTGTATATCTGGAATTTTTATACCACCATATCTGTAATCTTGAGTTAATAATTCTCGATTTATTTTTTTCAGTTTAGCCAAATAAATTTTATAAAACATTTTATTTAAATTTGTTGTAACTGTATTTGATGGATTTGGTATTATTAACGTTTTAACAACAGTAACTCTCCCTAAATAATTTTCTCAGTGACCAACATTTTATCAATTTCTGCATGTGTTTTATTTTAGAGTTGAAATTGGTCTCTATAATTTGATTTAGATTTATTATAAAATCAATACCAAGTAGATTAAACTCTTTTGCACCCCATTCTAATTTCCAACGTGAATGACAATAAACATCTTTTGAATATTGTTTGCTGCCTTTCCATATGGCTTTCGACTTAGAATAGTTTACTTTTAGACCAGAGTTGCCAAGACGAACATAACTCATATCACAATATGCAATGCACAAATTCCACTCGCTACTTCAGTGAAGTATCTGGGAGTCAATCTCCAGTCTCAGCTATCAATGGAAAAACATGTCATGCAGGTCTGTAAAATATGCAATATGCACCTCAAGAATATCGGAGGCATACGACAACTACTGATATTGGAAACTGAATCTGCTCTTGCTAGATCATTGATTTTATCACGCCTGGACTACTGCAACAGCCTTCTTGTTGGTGTCCCAAAAGACTATATACAGAAGTTACAGCGTATCCAACATAAGACAGCACGCATGGTTACAAGATCGCCTGAAGATACAAGTTCGTCATCTGTTTTAAAGACTCTTCATTGGCTACCAATCTCAGCTCGAGTGGACTATAAGATTTTGTCCATTGCATACCAGTGCGTCCAAGGAACGGCTCCTATTTATCTTTGTGAGCTCCTATAGGTCTATCAACCATCTAGGTATCTTCGTTCTTGCAAGCAAAACCTACTGGTTGTCCCAGGATGGAAGCTTAAGTATTTTGGTCCCGTTCTTTCAGTGTGTTTGCTATGAAGAAATGAAATGAACTACCAGACACTCTTAAAAATGCCCCAAATCTTTTATCTTAAAAAAACCCTTCTTAAAACATTAATTTTGTTTATTCAGTATTTTAATTATTCAGTGTTTCTTTTTTATCTGCCCTGCCCCCTCTTTAGCATTTATAATGACTCATATTTATTTTATTTTTAGTTATTTTAATTGTTTTACTGTTATTGTTATAACCATGTCATTTGATTTATGTAATGCGCTTTGAACATACATTAGTGTGGAGTTTAGCGCTATATAAATGAACTTATTATTATTATTATTAATAGTGATCAGGTAGTCATTGTACTATTCAGAGATTCGAGAGATCTATCAAGAATAAATGTTGTTTGTATCTTAATACTATATTCTTCTCTATCTATCCATCTATACAGATGCAATGCAGACGGAAAACAAAATCGCGAAAAACACATTTTTGTTTCGGATAAATATGGTTTAGTTTGCCGTGTGTGCTAGGCTTTATTAAATTAAGAAACACCACGACATGTAGATGCTATGTTCGTGTTTAATATTTTATTCTTGTGATATTCTTGTGATCCCATGCTCTCACCTTGCTTACAAGGCACTGGCCATAAAAACCGCCTCAAAGTGACAAATGATCGGAAACACTCTAGCCTAACATCATGTAACAGCCAGCCAGTTTACAGTAAATTTACGTGTTTAACAAACATCTGTCGTCAAAAAATAAAGTTATTGCCTTTTTATATATTTTTGTCTCTTCACAAATTATGTTGTTTTGTTCTGTTAATGCTGCACTTCCATGGAAGATTATTAAATTATGACTTTCTATTTAGGAATTTTGACACTGTATACTAGCACCAAAATGTTGACCTCTCTAGACTTTTCTTATCCAATATACTATGCATATACTAAAGAATTAACTATTATGGTTATACTACACATATGGTCAAGTGTACTATTCGTGACTGTTGTCTTTTCGTGCCCTTTATGGAAACAGCGATATGTCGCGTGCGCACAAGCTCCGTATGCAGTTCTCGCTATCATAACAAACATCACGCGTTAACCAAGTAACATGAAGCTCAAAATTTACAAAATGCGCTACAAACATGTAAATAATACTATGATGAATTATAGACTTCAACATTTACCAATTTTCACTAATCCCAATAATCAGCTTTCGAAAGTAACCAATATATTGAAAAGGAGTTATCCAATTAATTCTCTGAGCAGTTCCCCTGCGTTCTTGACCTTCGTTACAACCTTGTTGCGTCAAATAAAAAAACATTTGAGACCAACTCTAAATAAAAGTATACGTGTTACAACGAATAGGGGTAAAATGAATAAAATGTTATTGGAAGATAAAATCATTGGGTTAAATGTATGTGATTCTAATCAATAATAATTATGAATGTTAATATTATTATGTTTTTTCCGTTTTTTGTTTGTTTGTTTGTTTATTATTATAAGTGATATTTGTTTTGGTCACCACTGTTCGTCAGATCAATCCAATGAACAATAAACCGAAGCATTATTATTAGGTCGTTTCTGTGTTGCAGTGTTAATAGTTGAAATACTGCAGTTATAATCTTGTTGAATTTTGACGATAATTCTTTAACAGTGTTAAATGAAAAGGAAAAAAAGAGATAGAAACGAAAAAAAAACCAAGTTATTCAAAAGTCCTGAACAACCCTTAATGTTACTGGCGTGGCCTACATAGGTTTTCGTAGAAAGCATAAAAAGATGACTCGTCTTCTGCCATGGTGGATTTCACAGGATGTTCTCAACCAACATTTTAACAATAAATACAACTTTGTGCTTCCTTTCTGATATATATAAACTTATAATAAAAGACTATTTGATAAGGTTAGTAAACATTTATTTATTTATTTTGTCGTTTTTAGTAGATATCCTAGCGTAACTGTTATGGGCACGAAACGTGAACTCAGCACTATACATACTATACACTACATATTATCATGGACCCCAGTGTTATATAACATTTTTATGGTTCAAGATGTTCCAGAATTTAATGAAGTTAATTTTAATTATATCTGAAAAATAACATATCACATTTCTTAATATCTACTTGAATTAATTAAGTCATCAATTTAGGTGATTTGTGAATGTTAATGCACTGTAAGTTCAGGTATTTGTAAGTGCTATGTTGATCATCAGTGATCAGTAGGCCTAAAAGTTATATTGTTACAGTTTTAATAATATTATAGTTACTGATTTTGACTGCATAACAGGTAGTACATTCAATTCATATTACCAGAATATTATTAATGCAACTGTAATGGTTGGTTAAACATTTACTACAATTTATATAATGTAGGAGAACTTTACATTATTTGATTGTATTCGTGACCTTGCAACTTTAATGTTTAGCATGCTGCCGATCGCGATTTACTTCCGGGTTCCTAATACGTTGTAAAATAACTGTTATACACTATTAATACGGTGCTACTTGTTTAAATATGGAATTACCTGTATAACTTGAGCGTCATGAGTGTCATTGTTATTCTAAAGTCCTTTGAACAACTTCATAAATTGTACAACATTTTCACCGAAAAATTGGCGCGTCGTCGGCCATTATTGACCTTGCCCTTTCGTAGCAAGTTATTGTTGTTCTTTTAATGTTTGTTTTGACACATAAGAAACTTAATTGCGATGTTGTTTATGCATCATATTGACTATTTTAACTACGAATGTAGCAGAATAATTAGACAGTTAATTATTGTAATTTACGTTTTCAGGAACTATTTTCTTGTACGCTGAGACGGTTTATTTCAAGATATTAATGCACAATGTTATTGGGTGTGGCTAAAAACATGAAATATCGATGTTTTTATAATTATTCGAATTGCTTTTTTAATAAAAATTATTGGAAATATATCAAAACCTAAAAAGCAATTCAGAAATAATACTTACTTTTCGTTGCACACCAGAAATTATTATCATTTATTTGTTTTCAATTACGCTATGTATTGTCTATGGGTTTTATTTGTAGTTAATAAAAGTTAAGGTTTCTCTGGTTTTATAATGTGCATTTAGAAACTGTAAACTGCAAATTATTCCTGAACGAAAAAGCAATTTTTTCACTCACTTGCTGTATTTATGCACATTAGAATTATTGTATAATAAATGATTTTCATTACAAAAGTAGATCTCTTCCTAGCGTAACGCTTATTTTGATTGGTTAATTGGCGTCATGTGACACTTTCTCAAACCTATATAAAGCTGAGAGCATTTTCTTCTGGCACTCTTTGTCTGACTGTCAAAACGTAAGTTGAAATTCCCCTTGCCCAAATCCAAAATTTCACTGTATTTTTATTAGTTAGAAAAACACACAATTATTTTCAATATTAAATAAATTTCACCATATTATTATAATTTAATTAGATTTACCTGGAGCATCATTAACATAATTAAATTAAGCTGCACATAGTCCAACACAGGTTCACGTAAAAGGATGAGATCTATTTTTAGAATTATTTATTTATGTGAAAGAAAAAGATGTGTTTGCTGAATATAATATTATATTGTAATCACAGTGACTTATATATTGATTAATAAATTTAATTTCTTGGAGATTCCGAGTCTGGTTTAATTTGTGTTATAACAATATACCTATATATTTAAGACGCGGCCATAACAAAATTGAAGTATTTTCAACAAAGCAATATAATCGTTAGTTTCATGGGTGTATGGGGAGACTTTGATTAAAGGAAACAGAGGGGTTGATTACCCCTAAATTTTACCCAGATAAACACACAAGTACCAATTTCTAAATATTTTCTTCTTGCTTTGCCCGAATTTCCTACTGGGAAAATTAAATTAAGAACGTGTCAACTAGGAATGTTGGATCCTACGACCGAAGTTCCTCAGGCGAACGCACTACCGACGGGCAGCAGTAGCGGATCCAGACGGGGGTCCAGGGGTCCGGACCCCCTTTTCACATATTTTATTTTAAAAAATATATTTTTGGAGTGGAATAGTGGAAATTAACCATTTTTTTCCCCAGTCCTATTCACCCATCACATTTGGACCCGCCTCCCTCTTTCTGAAATCCAGCATCCGCGCCTGGGTAGATCCCGCCATATTGTCCAATGTAATCTCTATTTTTTTCCCATTGGCATAGTTGACACCGTTAGGTTTTCACTTCATCAGATCACACTTCTGTCTAATCAGCTGAGTTTACGAACAAATGCCAACTACCATTTGATGTGGCAACAAATAAAACGTAATTCCAAAAGCCGACGAATTTCTAAGTTAGACCGCGAACTATATCCCATTTCTTTGGTTTTTTTTCGTATCAAATGAGTTAGCTCAATTATTCAATTTAATAGTCCTGAGATTTAAAGACTGAATAAGAAATGAGATTTGTTTATTAATAGCTGACATCTTCATTTCAGTTCCAAAAATTAATAGAATCGTGTCACATGATGACATTTCCATTAAGAGATAAACCTAAGAAATCCGCTGTAGATATTAATATCACAAAATTGCGTTCAACTTCTAAACGAAAAAAACAAAAAACATCTACATTACGCGTTACTGTTTACACCGGATACTCAGGATTTTTTTCCTAACAGAGCTATAATATCATATGATTATTACTGATGATAGTCCTGCTTTACTTCTCTTCAATGTAAAGTAGGAAGCATTGGCTGAACTTAAACATTTCCTTAGAGATTCAGATTTTATTGTTACATTTTCATGTACCGGGTCACAAGTGTTCAAATCTATCTCTTCTTATTGGTGCGCCTCGCAGTTACCCACGTCATATGTTGCTATTTTCACATAAGTAATAAACAACTGCAAATAGATAAATGGCTTAACTCAAACAATAGATAGTTGCAAACTCAACGTATGTATTATTTAAATTTGCTTTAACGACTCCACAGCGCAAAACGTGAGGGTCAAACAATGATTAAAAGTGAAAATATGGTAAAGTAAATCACTGTATAAAGGTGATCGATCCACAGTATGATATAATTTAAAAAAAAATTTAAGAAAACTAAATATAACTCAAATAAAAACTCAAAATAAACATCATAAATGAAAAATGATAAATAAAACAAAGTAAGTCAATTAAGATTGAAAACTAATGTTATACATGTTGTAAAAACCAGATTGCTTTTAAAAAAAATTGACAATAAGTTGTGAATGGGACCTAAACGATTCCACCACACCCTCACTACCAAACGCATCTGTCCTAATATGAACTAGGTGAGAGCATCCCACTGAAATATGACTCATCGTCAATCTAGACTGACAGTGCTCATACGGAGGCGGGTGGGTCCTCGTTCAGAATAAAGATATGGGTTAAATATGTATACGGGGACGACACAAGCTAATCTCATCCCCTCGTGGCCGTCTGTAGGAGGACTGCTAATCTCCCAAGATTGGTTTTATGGAATGAATCTTGTTCGCTCCCGCATTGTTCCATTCACCTTGCCAGCTAGACAAAATATATTAATTATGTGTAATTTAAAATCAGAGTATGAGAAACCCATAATTTTTGTATTTGTATGAAGCAAATTCAAAAGAGCCTTGGCAGCTAGGTCTGCCTTTTCATTGCCCCTAATGCCACCATTACTGGGCACCCAACAGAAAACAGTTTTCTTTTTTTGAAGATAAAAAAGACACTTTCGTACGACCATCCCAGTCAAGCTTCTTATTTTGTAAGGCTATATCAAGTGGTTTAATATACTATGGTGGAAGAATAAAATATGAAGGCGTTTCCATTATACCATCAAATTTGATGTTGGAAACAGTTAACAACTGCTTGATACGAAGATCTAAAGTAAGAATGGCATTTGGCTTCGCATCAAACAACTTCACATATTTTTCTTCAAACACCAGACCATGAGCAGGATGTTTTGGCAATGATTTCAGTTTCATTTAACTGTTAATTTGTTGTTTAAATTTAGATGCTCCATACTACAAGATAAATAGAAACAGGACGACCACTAATCATGGACGAATATTTCAGTATCTCCATGAATCATTATCATGTTTGGTAGTAAATTGATTTGCTTGATTGTAATTTATTTATGCATTTAATTGAGGTTATGCTCGTGTTAATACAATACATTTCAAAACAATAAAGACTTATTGTCCAACTATGAGACTGCCCCTTTAAGGCTCACTAATGGATGTATAGGAATAACTTCTAAATAGTATTCGTGAAAGATAAGTGTATCTTGCCCCAAGTACAACTAAATATTAGTACATGGGTGAAGGTTCTAAACATTTGTGGTTCGGGGAGGCCAATGATATTATTTATCTTGACATTTACAATCACTTTGGCATGTTTTTCGATAAAACGAAACGGTAAATTTGTTTATATGACTATCACAGCTCTAATTACATTTTGAAAAAGCTCGCCACGGGCAGTTGTACATTTATGTTTTCCTGCTGAAGCTGTTTTTCAAATTAGCCTTCTGTAAGCTTGTTTGGTTGGAAGAGAAGACATGCAAAGTGTCGCTGTAATGATCAAACGTGGGGAAGATGTCAATGATTGCAAATTATTGCTGTAATGATCATACGTCATTCAAATGAGGTGTACCAACCTTGGTGTAGTAGTGACTATGTTATAAAACTCAAACCTGGTATGTAGTAGGATTAAATCTCCCACCGAGACACACTGCTCTGCAAGGCTTAGTGAGTCGGTGTATACTAACTGCACTGACATATGGTCCACAATTGGCTTATCAAAACCCGTAGTATATGGTATTCTGTCTGTGGAATAGTATATAAAATATCCCTTGCTGCTTATCAGTAAGAGTGGCCACAATAGTGTGCTTCTACTTAGCATCAAACAGCTTCACATAATTTTCCTACCAAAAGTAGGAATAGCATTTGGCTTCGCATCAAACAACTTTACATGTTTCTTCAAACACAAGGTCATGAGCAGGATGTTTTGGCAATGATTTCAGTTTAGAAGCATACTGAAGAGAAAGCTTTGTACATCTAACCATCAAACTTGATTCGTGAATATTAACGCACAAGCTCTCAAAATATGTTTATAAAGCACCTAGTTATAGCCCAAGTGCCTGGTTGTGTATGGTATCTAGCATCTGCAAGAAAAACTTGCGAGCTGACCCATACGCAATGCATCCATAATCTAGTTTTGGCCTTACAAGAGATCTGTAAAGTCCCAGCAACACCTTTCGGTGTGCTCCCCACTCTGTATTACCAATAACTTTTAAAATGTTAAGAGCCTTTAAAGCCTATCTTTTCACTTATTTTAAATCTGGTTTCCTCCAAAACTAAGACCAAAGCCATGGATGTTTTTTAAATCCCTTACTTTTATGTAGTATCAATAGTACAATAGTAACCAATTCGTGTGATTCGAGATACCAAACGATTGATAATTCGTTCCATGGTTTTAGATATGCAACTCGTAAGTGCAAATAAGGCTATAGCTAGAAGGATTTGTTGGATCCTTTCAGGCTTAGAATAGGAATAATAATTGCTTTCCTCCAATCAGAAGGAAAATCACCATAAACCCTGATTATATTAAATATGTTAAGAAGAATTAAAAGAGATGTTTACGGTAAATATTTTATAAATGATTTATAGATTATTTTAATACCTATGCAACGCAGTTTAAAAAATAAAAATAGCTCCGGTGGTTATCGAGATTTTGACAATTATTTAAAATAGTGCAAAATGACAGTCCTTTTCAAATGTGGCGGCCATTTTTAAAGATGGCGTCCGAACGGGAAATTTTGGGAAATGACTCCTGTGCCAATTTTCATCACGGACATGTCAGTAATGAATTAAGGTCATACAAACAGGTTTACCTTACATACATTTGGCGTTCTGGGGTTTAAGAGTGTAAATGTTAATATACATACACAACGCCATTCCTTTTTTTTCTAAATCTGTTATATTTAAAAAGCTATCAGACATTTTGAAATGCCATAATGAAATAACTTATAGATTATTTCATCAGCTATGCAACGCAGTTTAAACTATTAAAATAGCTCCTCTTGTTATCGAGATTTTGACAATTATTTAAAATATTGGAAAATGGCGGCCATTGTTAAAGATGGCGACCAAACGGGAAATTTTGGGAAACGACTCCCATGCCAGTTTTCAGCACAGGCATGTCAGTAATGAACTCAGGTCATAAAAACAGCTCTCTCTTTAATAAATCCTGGGTTCTGGGGTTCAAGAGTGTAAATGTCAATATACGTACACAACGCCATTATATTTCAAAAGATCTGTTATACTTAAAAAACTATCAGAGATTTGGAAATGGTGTAATGAAATGATTTATAGATTATTTCAGTACCTATGCAACACAGTTTAGAAAATAAAAATCGCTTCTCTGGTTATCGAGATTTTGACAATTATTCAAAATACTGCAAAACGGCGGCCATTTTTAAAGATAGCCACCAAACGACAGGTGTAAAAAAAAGACTCCCAGGCTAATTTTCATCACATGGACGTCAGTAATGAATTTTAATCATAAAAAAGGTCCCCTCGAAAAACGCACGGGGGTGGGTATTATAACTGGACTATATAGTAATATGATGTTAAGTATGAACATGCATTGTCTGTATGTAATAAGTAGTGTTAAATACGTACTGTAAGAAATATCCCTACACTTGCAACTGAAATGTATCGGTGAATACACCTACACTTAAAGCAAAAGAAACCATGACAACGAGGCCGGAAGTGGAGTATAACTTACAATATTTTTACCGCGGACTAATTTTTTTTCCAAGGTTTATTATTTTTCTTATTATAAAAAAAAAAAAAAAAAAAAAAAAATTATACTACCAAGTATTAATTATATAATTGAAGAGGTATTAGCATAGTTGCATAAGGTTGATTTTTTTTAACGACCATTATGTGGTTAATTATAAAACATATTAAATTAAGCCAGTGTATGGAGTACAGAGCTGTGATCAAGTTTCTGATTCTTGAGGGCGAGAAGCTTGAGAAACGCATAATGTGCTGTCTATGATGACTGCCCCGTCGTATTCTACGGTCAAAAGATGGGTCAGGGAGTCAGACATCTGTATTTGTTGTCAATGAATTATAGATTATTTTTAATGTAATTTGTTTTGTTGTGTAGTCTCTTTCTTTAGTTGTAGCGTAAGGACAAGTGGCACACTGTCTCCCGTCACTCATCTTCGTATATAGAGAATTTAAAAATACTATTTTCATGTTAATATACAGTAAAATAAAAAATAAAATTTATTTATAAAATTACTTCCTTGTTACTATTTTTCTCCAGTTTTACCCATTTTCTTCTGAAAAGAATGAGAGAAAAAGACTCATTTATATTGGGTTGGGGTGACAAGGGAAATCCCACCCTTGGGGTAACAAAACCTGGTAAAAAACCCTCGGCAAGCCACGGGTTTTCACCTGATTTAGTGCCCCTCGGGTAGGATTTCCCTATCCTCACTCACCCAATATATAGATGCTATTTCATGGTTTTTGTTGAATACGATTTTCATGTCAACGAGTGATGTGTTAAAACTCATATTTTCACGAATTGCGAATCATGAGTGAAAATATGAGTTTTAACACATCGCAATGAGTGAAAATATGAGTTTTAACACATCACTCGTTGACATAAAAATCGTATTCAACAAAAACCATGAAATAACCTCTATATATTCTACTAACAATCCTAAACAATGCAACAAAATGTACAGCATTTATCACATCCTAATCAATTTAATACACTTAAATATTTTATCAGATCGTAATTTAAATGTATACAAATATATGCCTAAAACCATTTTCAAATTATTGCTTTTTTATATTTTAGGTGTCATAATAAAAACAACATGATCCTTTAAAAATCACAAATCACTTTCTTCATGGAACATGTCTTATTTATACTTGTATTTTCGCATGTATTTGGGACGAATAGTTAGCCCCACCTGGTTCTCCAAAGTGCCTCACATAGTCCTCATAGTAGTTATACACTTTAGCTATACTCTCTGCATTTATCCTCTCCTGTAGAGATGTGCTGCCAAACCTGCAATACAGTGTACTGTACATGAAATCATGGGCAATGCAAGGTGAAAATAAAACCAAATCGTATTTAATACTTTTATATAATATGTTATAGGTATATAAAAATTCAACAAGTAATCTTCATTAGAAAATGTAGAGATGAAATATATACTGAAGTATGCAACTAAATATTCAAAAGAAGGCCATGTTTATTTAACAATGGCCCAGCATGTCATTTAATCATAACCTGATTAACAAGGTATATTTATAAGCATTTCCCACAGATGGGATAGACATTACCAGTTAATAAGACCAGTTAAGATATACCAGTTAAGAAGACCTGTTGGTAGGAAGGAGCAAGTATTTTTATTTTTAATGCAATAAAATATGTGAGTAGATAAGGCAACCCAGTTGAGGAAAAAATTCCATGACAATTTGAATGTTTAAAAGCAATAAATTATGGTAGAGTAGAAAAGGCAAACATCATCCTACTGAGTAGGATTTATGCTAGGTATTTTTATACCTAAAACTGAAGCCCAACTTGAAAACTAAATCCAAATCACTGATGACAATAACTGACAAATAAAAATCAATCTAACTCTTACTTCTCACAGAGTGTAGCTTGTTCGTTGATTCCAATGTTGAACATCACTGGTGTAATCTTTATCATTTGTTTCTGCTTTAACTTTTCTGGCAGTTGAGCAAACGATTCCTTTGGCAGAGGAAGGGACACACATATTGTATGTCTGAAAAATTACAATGTATATAAATAAAGTATCAACTGGAGTTATTATTGAACAGATGAATAATTTGAAAACCTTTGTACCTGTTAAAAGTCAAATGTGAGTATATATATAAATGTTAGGACAATTCATTTAGGTATAAATTCTCAGATTCTTTAAAGATAAAAAAAAAATAATACTATACTTCGCGTTACATCAGTTTGGCACTATTGTTTTCAACAATAACTTTTCTTCTATGGACTATATAACAAAAAGGAAAATGGTTTTGGATATTAAATGAGAGACCTATTTTTTATACAAAATTTCAAGAAGATATACTGAATATTAAATTTGTTATAGGAAAAACAAAACATTTATGCAGTTTTAGCCCGTTTTTTGCACTTTTCAGTTACGATTTTTGTTACCTTACCAGCCATATATAATCCAAAACGTTATGATGTGAAATACTTTTGTGTATCATGTACACGTTGCAAAAGGTTTGAAAGGCATTATTTGTCCTTTTGGCACTTATTTTTCTACTGAAAAACGCTTTTGTTTTGATGTTCCAGTTCCGGTGACGTGAAGTATAGTCATTTTTGTTAAATGTATCAATAAAAAATTTAAATCGCTAATTTTAGAGGTAGGTGGGCCTCTGCCATTGACACAATTACATACTTCTTAAAATATTTTTTTTAAACCTGAATAACTCACCTATTGATATCAGGAAATTCACCTCCTTTTACATCACTGAAATAAAGACAAGTTATTTGAGGAATGCATGTAAGACAACACATTGTTTAATCAGTGGCTATTAAACTGCATAAATATAAAAGTATTTCATGATACGTGGTTTACAAGGTTTACGTTAATGTTTGTCCGTCATGTTTTTATCTGCTGTTTAAGACTAGTTTGAAGTTTATTTTAATGTTTTTTAAAGTTTTTATCTCTAGATTGAAGCTTATTTTTAAATTTGCTAATTCAAAAGCATCAAATGATATTTCAGATCTATAACTATCTGTACTAACCTAAGAGGTGAGATGATTGGTTCAGATTTACCATCTATTTCTTCCTCGAATTTAATAAAAACAAAAGTAAGATCATCAACAGCTATAGACATGTCTTCCATCATGCCCATCTCATCACCATAGCAACTGAGCAATCCCTCAAACTCTGCGATTATTCCAATTTGAGAAATTTGATCGAGGAAAGCAGGGTCACTGATAAGAGTCTGCATTGTGATGGACAAGCCAGCCACAAAAGATGTTATCTGCAATGTCAGCAAATCAATAGATTAATATATATGTGGTACAAAACCTAACACAAACTAAATATTTTATAAACTGGAGATAAAAATAAATATGTTGTTTTTTATTTAATGTACCTCAACATGTTATCATGTTTTGTCACATGAAACTGATTACCTAAACATTACGAAAATATGGTGAATTTTAACCATGCTTCACAACTGCACACGTTTTCGGTTAAAAACGCGGCATGCTAAATAACATTACACTGTCTGTTCTCTCTGTTACAAACTGAGGAGAGTAATACAGAAAATCATTCCAAGCAAGAAATTTTGAATTGAGAACGGTTTAGCAAATTTCATTATTTTGACGGTTAAGATGCCATTTTAAGGCCCACATGAGAAAAGTGCATGCACTCACCTATGATGGAGAGAACTGCTGTAAATAATTGCTTAAAATATTTATTCTAATATACAAAACCACTTCATTATCACTGGGACAAAAATAGATATTTTTAATCTGACGTGTGAAAAAGATTTATTTTTAATTATGTATATCTTTTGGAGAAACAAAGTAGCAGGATCATTATTTCATTAACTTACATTAGCAAAATGTAACGCTCCCAACTATGGACATTTTAGTTTAAGACATGTCCCTTACAATGCCACTTACTTGATATATATAGAATACAGTTATGTATTTGTACTCACTGCTTGTGATGCAACAACATCTCTTCTGTACTTTATCATATGGTTAAATTTGATGTGGTCTTTGTTTTCCTAGAAACAGAGAAAAAGCATCAATTAAACACATGTACACACAATTTTGTACTGTAATTCAGTGTAAACCAGTTAAGTCAATATTTTATGTATTTATATTACTCAAGTCATAGATATACTGAAAATAACTACAATGTATTTGAAACTTTATTCTGACACATTTCTTAAACAAATTAAGAAAACTATATAATTATGTGATACTTTCTGAGAAAAAGATCTAAAGCAAACTTGACACATAGTACATTTGAAAGTGGAGGGGGGGGGATGTAGTGTAAAGTAGGTGGCCAAAGGCCAGCATTGTTCGTGCATGGACCTCCTCATTCTCTGGAAATTCTCTGGATTTCGACCACTATATTTTGTCAACAAATCTGAAAAGTTTTTATTCAGCAAAAAAAAAATGTTTAGTGATTTTTTAAATCAGTTTCCTGAAACATGGGAGATGGTTTATGGCCCTGCTGTCCATCCACCCCAGCTCTGTGTCCCCTGATAAAAAGAACTCTTATTTTTCAAATTTCATGATTAAGAAAAAGCAGATAATACTGAAAATAAATGATGAAAAGAAATACTGACCACTAGAGAGAGAAAAGTGAGGAACAGTGTAGCCCTTGTAGAAACAATTTCCACAAAGTTCTGTAAGTTGATCACTGCTGGACTTAGTTCTGACAGCCACTGGGACTCTTCTCCTTGTCTGTTCTTCACAAGATCCTCTACCTTGGAAATAAGACACACCACAGCAGCCTCTAGGTTCAGCCGTGTCACCTCCTAACAAGATATAACAATATAAAAGTGAATAACAGAAAACTCCAGACTCAAATGAAACATGAGTTTAAAAAGTGATGGATTGTTTAACAACACCTAAACTGTTTAATGGTTAGCAACTTGGTGTTAAATGTATAGTTGGGGAATTGTGACATGGTTAATATAAGAAACACAACCCCTGAAATTGTCTGTGGCAATTGGCATTACTGTGAATATTGCTGTGGGGTTTTTCATTCTCTGCGGCACTCTTTTGCTGTGGATTAAATCTTTTTTTTCAAAGTGTATTTTTTTATTATTATTAAAAATAAAGTACACTTTACACTAGGTATTGGAAATGCACTTCTACTGCATAAACTACTCTTTACTGATTAGCAGCAAGAAGTCTTTTATAAACACTTTTCCACACAAGATGGAGTCGTCAAGATGGAGTCGTTTTGGATCTTGAAGTAGTTTACTCTTACCCATGGTTCTACAGTTGGACTTTTGACAAAACTGCTACCAGACCACTTCCATGCTTTCTCTGGAGATTTGCTATGTCCGCCATGGCAAGATTTTGACTTGTGTCCAAGAGAGGCTGCGACATCAAGTCCGTCACTGGCATTAGATGGAGACTTGGCCTGCATGTACTTCTCTGCTGAAAGTTGCAGCAGTGGATCCTCACAGAGTCGAATAAGGTCACGCACCTGTGATCAGAAATATACTCAGTCTATATATTGTGTTTACGTCTGCAGTATTACATCATTGTTTGTTAATGAAAGCTAATGCAAAATAATAAAACAGATTTAATTTAAGAATGTTTTCATTTAAAAATCTGAATAACTAAGAGCATTTCACTCATGTTAAATTTGGATAGATTATTTTAATAGAAGATTGCATAAAATTACTAAGAAAGAGAAATATAAAACTGACCAGAGTGCAAACAGTTTATTTTATCTCAGTTTAACACCCACTATGGTGTTAGAAGTTATGTTTTGATGATACGATATGAAGAAAAAAACTTACAATGATGCAAAGGCAAAATTTAAATTATATAAAAATATTAATAACCTGAATAAGTATACACCAGGATGGCATATTTCGACATATATCTTGGTGTAGATTCAACTGTGATATTATCTATGATACAATTACCATAGATGACCGACCGACTGTTAATTTATTAAGACAAGCCCACATCCATATTGGTTCGAGCATGCAATCTCCCTATCCGGGGCCCAGTGTCTTAAGGGAAGCGCACTTGGTTCAGGGAGGTAAACCATAGACAGAACAGATCTGATATTTATAGAAGACTTACCACCTCCGTCACGTCTTTTGTCACAGTTTCCAATGAAGCGTCTGATCCCTGCAGAGCACACTGGCAGAGTTTCTCACACCCCGACGTGACCTCGGACTTGAGCTTGTTGATCTCATTGATCAGTGAACACGCACTCTGCAGCTTCGTCTTAAAACCCAGCGTGCTCTGACTCGTGTGGAACTCTCGCTGACACTGCAGCATCTTACGCAGACCACCACTCTTAAATTTCTGACAGTATGCTACAAATGCTCCCACTGTCATTATATCATAGATGGCTTCTATAAATAAAAGTGCTATGTACTGGACTAGAGAAAGTATACCATAAGAATTTAAACAGTAGTAAAAACCAGGCCCGAGGTGAAGGAGGTCAGCAGGGGACCCATGGACATTAAAGGTCTAAAACATTTTTTTTGAATATAAAATAGATATATTAGTAACAAGTCACAATGGGGCCCTATGCAGCATCTAGTCCCAGGGCCTACCGCCACTCTCAACAGCCCTGGTAAAAACAACAAAGCAATAATTTGAAGAAAAAAATGGATTATAATGTGAAAATCACCTCTATGATAAATCATCATTTATTAGATGATTTAAAGATTATATTTAATGGGTTTTTTTTTAATTGTGGCTTTGTTGTTATTGCTATTACAAAATTCACCTGGCATATTTTCTTTTTTCTATTAGTATATGATGTCTTGGAAGACTCAGTGATAATTGATGAAAGAAGTGCTTTTACTTAGTACTCTTATAATAGAAAGCTCATGTAAAACATTTATTTTCAAATAATTATACAGTTTTGGAAGTTGTAAATAAGTAAAGGAAGAAGGACAAAGGTAGCACGTGACCAGAAGAGGCATTCTTGTTATTATGGAAGATTTTTTCAACCAATCCACTTCCATGGGTAAAGGTACACATAGGTCAGAGGTCAGGCTAAGTTAAAATAATTAAATAAATAATTTGACAAACCTTGATTTGACCCCTCTGAGTTGACACACATTCTCTGCAAGTGGAGATTTGTAGCAATAAATTCCAGTTCTTTGTTATCCTTCTCAGAACTCTGCTTGTAGCTGGGCCCTACAAAACAAGAACATTTTTTAAAATAAATGTCTGTAATGAAGTAAAGATTAATATTTTTATTCTAATACTTTGATATATGTGTTCCTTCCACATGGATGTATCCAAAAGTAAGTCAGTAATATTAGTAAGCCTGTTACAAAGTATACTTTCAAATAAAATAACTTGTTCACATTATAAAATCCATTCTATGTAAATAAAAGGTACTTATTTTAATGAGTGAAAAATGTTTGACTTTTTAAACTCATCTGAAAGTGAGAACTAGTTTGTTACAGGATGGTAGAATACATGAACTAGCATATATACTTAATTTCAAACATGTACATTGTACATGTGCATTTTGAGAAAAAAGCTTAAAGGTACAACATATTGGCTACCACTAATAGGTTTATTTTAAAACAAGTTAATATTCTGTTGTAGTTATAGATAATAACTCTTTAATGACAGGATATCAGGAAGATATTGAATATGCATTAATTATGATGAATATTCAAAGGTAAGAAATTTGATAAATTTAATTAATACATTTTTAAAACCAATTATTTAGAAGCTAATAACTCCTGCATGTTATTAAGTATAGACAGCTATTGGCATGCATTTCTTAATATGGCATAAGATGTTGCAAATTTTAGAATTATTGACAAGCATATGGTTTTTAAAGACAAACTTGTATAATGTTGTTTATTTAATATGTGGGGTGTTAAGACATTTAAGAAATGATCAAGTATATGATAAGAATATTTTGGACATAAATAACACAAACATTTTGGTTTGAGAGGTCTTGATGAACATTATTCCCTCCAGGCAAGAGTTTAACATTTATCCACATTTCCAACTATTTTTTAAATTTCCTTTTTGGCATAAACTATGAAGTTAGGTTAGGGTTAGTAGGGTAAGGGTTAGTTTTTCCTAATTTTGAATAAAAAAACAAAGTAATCAGTTGCATATTCAGAAAATCCATATGGGTGGCCTCCAAATAATACTTGGATTCTTTAACATTAAAAAATAACAATAATAAATAATGTAAAAAATTATTTTTAAAATTTTAAATCGCTATATTTAGGTGAGGCTCGGGCCCCCACCCTAGATCCGCCACTGGTAATGTTGAAATTTTCGTAATCCACATTTAAATTGACATTTTGAATCTTACTTGTTAAATTCCTCATAAAGGTAACGTTTTCAGCATCTAATATTCGTTATTAAGACTAGTTCTCTACATTTCGTCAAAATTTGTAACATTCCGATTTAATATTCGACGATCTTCGGTTAATTCCGTAAAAATGTACAGCTATCTATTTATAAACTCTACATTTTGATTATTTGGTAAGAGAGAACTGTGGTCAAAGCAGATAAGGCACAAGTCATTCTTACAATGTATGCGAGTCCAAGATCATGGGCTCAAACCCCATATCCACATTAAAAAATTCCGCATGACTTTGTATGGATTTCTCCTGATAACGCCCACATAATTTATAAAGTTACCACCCCCTTCAAGAATATCACAAGTTACCTGCCCCCTCTAAGAATATCACAAGTTACCTCCCCCCTCTAAGAATATCACAAGATACTGGTACAGTTAGAACAAAAGAGAAAATGGCTGCCATGCTATAGTGAAAATTATTATACTAGCATATCATTAGAAAAGCTGGATAAGAATGATATTGTACTGATATAGAAAAATATAAATAGATAATTTGTATTATCATCAACCAGTGTTACGTTTTTATTAAATTCTTTGACGTTCAAGCATTCTGTCCTGGCATGCTATAGAGCTGCCTGAGGTGCTTACCCAGGACAGAGGACAGATGTTAATGTGTTAGTATTAGCTACCGACACTTGGGCTACTTTGTTAGTAGGACATTCCCACAGTCAGCATATCACAAACCATGGCCTTTGCTACTACAGTTATAGAAATAGGCTGAAGCCAATCATCTCATGCACTAGTGAAGTGAACACTGTAAAAGTAGTTGTACACCTCAGGCATGGTGGAACCAACAATTCAGAATCAAGCATAACCTCATTTCCACTTTAAACAAAACGCTTCTTGCCTAGATATGTTAGCACCCCCTCAGCTAGATCTGTTAGCCTCCTCAAATGTTGATTTGCTTCCGCCATACCTGCATCTCAATATCGAATCAATTATCAATGCACTAATACTCGGCTCAAATCATGGGATTTAAAATGGTGTTCTGAGTGGAATTGCACCAGTAGATGTACTTATCAGCCTTGGACCTGATGACTTAATCACTACCTCTCTGAAGGCAGTATTGTTATTTATATTAGTAGGATCTGTTTACGAGAGCTACCACATACCATTTTGAAGTGAATTCATTCTTTAAGACAAGCTGTGCAGCTGCGAGACCGTGTATTCCATTAGAGATAGTTAAGATAAATCTAGTTAAAACAGACAGTTCACCTGTGTAACTGGAAATGTGGGATACATTTTGGGTGTAAGTTGTGATTGTGCTCATGCAGTAGTCACTCAGTTCTTGCCGCACAGACGACCAACTGGGAGAAATCTATGAAAAACAGGTTATTAAAAGATAAAACATATATTTAAATGTTATTTATGTTTTTTTACAGCTGAAATAAAGCCCTTGAGATGACAGTGATAAAGGTGTTTTAAAAACTTGTCAACCTTGTATAAACAATTCAAATCAATAAAACAAAATGTATAATGGCAAGGCAACATTGCAGCAATTATTTTGCAGTTTTGTTTGGAGAGCTATTAGGAAGTAAACGTCAACCAGCAAAAAAACCCAACTCATTAATGGTGAATAATGGCAAGAGAAAATTACTATTAGGTTTGTATTCATTCCCAGTGATGTGATCAAAGTTAAGGTAGGTTTAAGGAAAGGTGCATATCTTTAACACTGTTAAAATGTTCAAGGTCACAGAAATTTTCATGTTTCACATTAATTCTATACATTAATAGTCTACCAGAAAAAATCTTCAACAAATGGCAGTGTAGTAAAATAAATATTATATAAGTGACAAGAATGGACCAGTATTTATAAAAACAACTGCCAAAGGTTTTGAACCACAATTCTGTGATATAAAACTCTTTAACAAACAGTTCTTGCATTCAAGCACAGATTCCATGTTTCATGCTCGCAGTCACTATACTATCAGAACTTTCTATTATCTTGCACTTTTGTTGTTATATGACAGTTGATACTAGAAGACTTTGTTATTATCAATGTTATCTTGCACTGCTGCATTAGAATATATTACAAAACTAATACAAACTAAAATATCTTCATTATGATTCAGAAATATTTGATCTAGCAAATGGTTTGAATAACATATGCAACAAGTATTTAAAGAAGTGAGATACACCACACATTGTTAATGCTACAGAGGTTATAACAGGCTGGAACAAGAATACATTATGTTCAGAAGTAACACAAACCAAAGAGACTTTCATTAAATTCAAACTAAATGCACCAACTACAAAAGACTAAAAAGTGGTAAATGAACATGCATATGGGTGTGAGTCAGGTTTAACCAAGCTCAGTGACTGGACAGACATGCTTTGTGTTTTCAAACTGAGAGAATGAATGCAGCATGAGTGCACTTAAAGACCTTCGTAGCTGGACAGAAAGTTGAGAGTGTCTGTGTAAAGAAGGACAGTGGATGCAGACATTGTGATCCACTCCACCTGGTCCGCCTCAATGGGAGGCAACAGCTGAAACCAGAACAATGCTAGTAGTTGTAAACAAAACAACACCAAAATGTTCTTAAGTATATCCATTAACAAAATAAAATGTCAAAAAGTGCAACACCCCTCATCCCTAAAAAAGAAAAACAACAAAAATGACATAACAAAACAAAAAAGGTAATAAATAAAAAGAGTGTCAACAAATACTGGAAGGAAAATACATTTTAAAAAAATAACGATAAAGAACAGGGTAGAGATTAGATTCTGCTTATGAACCATAAAAATACAAATTAAAACTGAATAAATACATAGTTAACAAAAATATATCAAATGTGTTTATAAAATATGTTTTTTTAAATATTGGAATTATGTAAATGTGTCTGATTGAAATTTTAACAAACAACAATATGATTTGATTTTAAATAAATAGTTTTTTTCATATTATGGAGGAATTGTGTCAGAACTTTAATAATTTTCCACTTTTAATGAAAATTTATAGATGTAAACTGATCCCATCAGAAATAAAATTAACACTGAAAAGTTTTAATAAGCAAGAGAGAAGAAACAGTTCATTCTTTGTACTTGTGGCACATTTCAGCAAGCATAAAGTCATTCATTACACACCTCGCCAAAATCCTGGAGCAAGGAAATCTTTTTCTTTTCTTCATCAATCCAAAGTTTTCTAAAAAAAAAGAAATACTAAATGAAAAAAACATTCTTTGTGGATTCTCCTATTCTCATTAAAACTGTTAAAAGCACACCAGCTACTGTAAAATACTTTATTTTCGAGGGCTGTAATTTGTGCACAAATGATAAATTGTCATGTTCGCAGAATTAATATTTCGCACATCCTTGAGTAAACAAAAAGTAGTTTTTTTTCAAATACATTTTATAAATTACATAATGTTATTAGTAAATTGCTGGCCAATTCATATTTTTAAAAATCGAACTAATTAGTTTGGTGAACATGTAAGAACACAAATGGCATACACCATTCGATGGTGTCGTCCATTATGTCACTTGGTCGGTGTAAATGTAACTTGGCACTCGTGAAATATTATTCCGGAAAGAAAGGAACAAACGTTTAACATAGTTTTAAAATTATTATTTATGTAATAGAACAGCGAAATATCACTTTAATTAGTCCAGTAAACTTAATCCTTGCCCGTCCTTACAGCCACTCATTCTGTATGTATAAATATAGATTTTAACTATATAATGGATTTTAACAAGAATCATGTATAAGACAAATAATCAGTCCCAAAGCTAGTGAAAATGGATAATTGGTCAGATGAAAATAGACGACATACAGTGAAATACACTCAGAAAAACGTCTGATACCTTTAATAAACAACTTGATAAAAACATTAAATAAGTAGATTTTATGGAATAATGCTCAATGCTCAACAGTTTAGCCGGGAAGAAGAATAATAAGGATGCTATACTTACAACAGTTTAGCTTGGTAGAAGAATAATAAGTATGCTATACTTACAACAGTTTAGCTGGGAAGAAGAATAATAAGGATGCTATACTTACAACAGTTTAGCTGGAATGTCAAATGTCCACTTGCTTTCCGCCATGTACTCATGAACCTGCAGCACTTTATCAGACACGTTGGTGGAAAATCGAAATGAGCGACTAATCACCGATTCAAAATATTCCTTTAGAGCATCACAATTCCGAGCTGTAGAGAGCCGCTTCATACCTCGATCCAAACTCTGTAAAAATTACTTCTTATCATAAAATATTCCAACAGAAGGATTTATAAAGTATTATACTGTAAAGCAATTATTTTCAAAAACATTCTTAAAATGTTTGATTTTACACAACACTGAAATCATACTCATTCTAAAGAAATCAGATTACATTCTACATAAAGATAGAGGTCACCATTTAATATTTGATGTTAAAATTAAACCATGAAAATATCAAACATAATTTCAGCAAATACCATAAACAAACATAGTGCTTTCAGAATAGTTAAGTTCAGTGCAAAATACCTTTTTCACTTAAATGACAGTAATAACGATATCGTTCACAAAAAGACAAAATGAAACTTTATGATTTGGTATTTATAAGTTTACTAATCATAAATATTAAATATTCTAAGTAGCATCACATCATCATCTCACCCGTTGTACAGATTTATCATCATTAATCCAAGACATGATCGTCACCTGTCCATACTGCTTCATGTCTGCACCCCTACACAACACAAACAGACAGACGTTTACTAAAGCATGCATAAACTCACTACTACTACTAGTCATATATAAAGGATTTCTTTTAAAAGAACATACATAAGAAACTGTTTTTACCAACATATTCATAACAACTGATAAGTAATATTTTTGTTTAAACACAATGCCAAATTTATAAATGTTTATCATGTAACTGTGACAGACCTAGGTGCCGAATATGAAAACTATGGGTTAGTGTTTAACTTTCTAAATACAGTGAAACTTTGTTTATCCGGACGGTATCGTTTTCCTGAAATGTGTCCGTATATTAATGAATTTCCGTACTGCTGAAACATTGGGAGTAATCTCCCTTGAAAAATAAATGAAGAAAAAAACTATGAACAGAAATATAAGCATTTTATTTAGTACAAATTG
>JAULBS010068878.1:0-22285 GCA_032355785.1 Symmetromphalus regularis | reverse complement strand
ATTTACATGTATTTAGTTTAAACCACTATAATGGTTTTGTAATTTTAAACATGTTTTACTTGGGATTTACATGTATTTAGTTTAAACCACTATAATGGTTTTGTAATTTTAAACATGTTTTACTTGGGATTTACATGTATTCGGTTTACAGCCACAAAGGCAAGTGTAATTAATTAGGTGTTATGATATTGATTCCTCGATTTCATCCCTCACCACTTCCTCAAGTATCCATGTCTCTTTGATTGGGAATTGATGAGTGTACAGAATTTTTTGCCTGTAATTATATCTTTCCTTTATTGCTAACATCCAATCTGCTGAGAAAATTGCATGGTAGACAAAATTTGAATTACCGGTATGTTTATAACAATTCTGTTTCTGCTGAGGGAAACGATTAAAAAGAAAATATCTATAGTGTGTGATATTTTTAGTCTCCTGCAGAAACTGAGTGCAGACATAAGAATACTCATGTAATGTAAAGGCTAAGTGCTGTAGTCAAAACAGGTGTCAGCAGCAGAGTAGGTTTTTTTTTTTTTTATTTTTTTATTTTATTTAATGACACTACTAGAGCACATTGATTTATTAATCATCAGCTATCAGATGTCAAACGTTTGGTTATTTTGATGTAGTTAAGTGTGAGCCAGCCTCCAACGGGTTTTGAACCACTGTCATCAGCTTGAGAGTCTGACATTCTACTGCTGGACCACCAAGGCTCACTATAGTGGGGAAGGATCCAATCACCTTTTGCAAACTCAGTATATTACCATTGTTTTGACAGTGATCATGAGTGCAAGCTCTCACCATTTTGTCTGCGTACATCTCTTGTATTTTGTTTTGTGCAGAGATAAAGTTTTGAAAAAATAACACCTTTGTTCTTGTGGATTTTATGATTTTAGAGTTAATGTATTCCACAAATGAGAGCTACAGTGAATCAGCTGAGAGAAATTAGGTTTTTTATTTTTATACTTGGTTGTTCCAACTCCTGCAATTAAGAAAACTTCCACAGCAACATTAAATGCTGTGGAGAAATAGTGTCTACAACAATTTTAGCGTTAAGTATACTTTATTTTAAATAATAAGAAATAAAATACACTTGGAAAAAAAATAGTATGCATCAATAAAAGTGATGCGGAGAATGAAAAACTCCACGGCATTGCTGACTGCCTTAGACAATTTCAAGGGTTGATGTTATAAATACATATAGCTTACGTAGTCATGGCAGTTTCACTGTACACAATAAACTAAGCGTTTTAATACATATGTTGTCCTTCTTCCTTTTAAGTCTTGATATAGTGATATTTAAATTAACCTTAAAACAGTACAGATTTGTTATATCCAAAACTGTTATTGTGAGTTTTTGTACTTTAACTAAAATTTAAATTATCCACCAAAGGTGATATCAAGAACCCTGCAGACAATAATTCATGATACTGATGAGTGGTATTTTCCATTTATTATGAAATAATTCCCAGTTTATTGCCTATTTGTTAAAAAGCCGTCAGCCATTTGTCTATTTTTAAAGTCTGCTGAGCGGACATCATATAGACAAGAAAACTGTGGTTAAATTTCATCCAATTTGTCTTCCTTCAAAACATCACTAATAACTTCATATTGAGCGGGTGTAGGATGTAGCTCAAATGGGAGCATGTCTGCCTGTGAACCGATCGGTGGTCAGATCGATTCTTCTCAGTAGACCTATTTGCAGTTTGGGCTACTTTCCATTCCAACCAGTGGTCCACAACAGGTTCTTCAAAGGCACGGTGCATGTAAAAGACCCCTTGCTGCTTATCGGAAAGAGTAGCCTATGTGGCAGTAGCGGGTTTCTCTAAATACATGTCAAAATGACCGTATGATTAATGTCCAATAGCCAATGATAAGATAAAAAAATTAATGTGCTCCAGAGGCATCGTTAAATAAAACAAACTTTACTTTTTCATACTGTTTAAAACTGTGTCTTGATTTGTGTTTCTATTGGTCAGTTGATTATTACTGACATAGCTCATGTCTATAAAGATTTTTTCTCTTAAGAGCTGAAAGATATCAGATACATTTGATATTTTCCTAAAAACTTTGAAAAACAAAAACCTCACCAACATTTCCTGCGCAGCACATTGGACATCCATCATATGGTCATTCTGCCATATTGATTTAAAGGAAACTGGCTGCCACCACATAGGTTACTCTTTCTGATAAAACAGCAAGGGGTCTTTTATATCCACTATCCCACAGACAGGACAGCACATACCATGGCCTTTGATAAAAGAATGTTACAACTTTTTTCTATATCAGTCATCCAATTACCAATTGTAAAGCCATATGTCACAGGAAAATTAGATCTGATTTAACTTGTGACAGTTTTACAATCTGTTTAAATTGTGGGCAACTCAATTAGAGTGGTCACATTTAGATGGAGATCGTGTTCGCCTGGGGAATCGAGACACTAGGCTAAACCATTTTTAACACTTTGTCCTCTGCTGCCAATTAATGTTACCACAGTTGGCATGATCTGTTCTGGACTGGCAGGAAATCAGTCTATGTTGTTTCTTATATAAAAAATGGAAACAAATAGCTAGAGATGAAAAGATGTACTTCATTCTTGATACAATTGATTTCTTTAAGCCTGACACATAGAATGTATAGAATACAAAATGGTGGTAAATGATGCACTTTACTCAAAAATGCTTGTATGACAGGGCAATATATTTTTAATTTCTGATTTGTTATAAAAGTAATAAAGTAGAATTTGCATTGGTAATCATAGTGAAAACACACTGTTATCAATATAAGGAAGAAATAAATCCTTTATGTTTAAACCTTGAACGTAAATTGTTTTTCTTATTTTTTTTATCTAGTGGTCTAAATAAGCCACTAATTCCAATATAATTTGTTTGTGAAACAAGTATTTGCCCTTTCAGCAATGAAGCAACACCATTTGATGAATTATCCAATCTATTCACAGTTAATATGTGTTTCTGGTTTAAAAAGAGAGAAAAAGAAAGTAATACTAAAAATTAAAAGCCTTATTACATGTATGTGTTATTTCTGGATATTCCCTAGGACTACACATAGAACATTTTATTTTTAGTCAAACTGTCTCTCAAGTTGTACATTAAAACCAAATTTACTTAATAGGTTTAGTAATGGACTTTACATGAAGAACTTGTTTTTTTTTCTTTCTTTTTTAAAAATTGGAACAGTTTTAGCTCAGATACAAATAGAGAAAATTTGATGTTATTTTTAAAACAAAATATCAATAAACCAGATTTTCAGTAGTGTTTTCTCACTGCATGCAGGTAGTTTGACAAAGTGTGTATTTTGAAAGATCTTTTTTTTAACATCTTTACGAGCATATATCATGCCTGTTTGTTATCAGCATGAAAAAAAGAAAGGAAAACTAATTATGTGGCTCATTTAAAAATGCACTAAAATACAACTTAAACTGGATCACGTCTGTAGAATCAGCACACATCTTGGTTTTATAAAAAAATAAAAAAATTGTAACCCACTTGTATTATTAATAGAATGTTTTTAAAAAAAAACCTTCCCTAAGAAGCTGCATTTAGTACTTGAGAATCCATATTTCAATTATTTTGTACAGATTGAATCATTTATTAATACCTTACTTCATCAATTATTGGACAGTGAAATAAATACCATATTGTTTCTATTTATAGTGCCCCTCTAATATAAGAACACATAATTATTCTATTTATAGTGCCCCTCTAATATAAGAACACATAATTATTCTATTTATAGTGCCCCTCTAATATAACTGCACATAATTATTCTATTTATAGTGCCCCTCTAATATAAGAACACATAATTATTCTATTTATAGTCCCTCTCTAATATAAGAGCACATAATTATTCTATTTATAATGCCCCTCTAATATAAGAGCACATAATTATTATATTTATAATGCCCCTCTAATATAAGAGCACATAATTATTCTATTTATAGTGCCCCTCTAATATAAGAGCACATAATTATTCTATTTATAGTGCCCCTCTAATATAAGCACCACCCCATTTTCACGAGAAATAGCACCCTTAAAGTAAAACTGGCTTGTACCGGACTGCCGACTTGCACATAATCCTTAAGCATATCAAAGTAAAGTTTGTGTTATTTGACACCTCTAGAGCACATTGATTTTTATCTTATCATCGGCTATTGGATGTCATTAAAGGAAACCCGTTGCTGCCACATGGTCTACTCTTTTCCGATAAACAGTAAGGGGTCTTTTATATGCACCATCCCACAGACAGGACAGCACATACCACAGCCTTTGATGAACCAATTGTGGATCACTGGTTGGAACGGAAAATTTCTTAAGCATATCAGCCGAGTGCCTAATTCAACACATGGAAAACATTGTTTCCATATTACAAATGTCCTTTTGTTAAAGGCTCACGGTTAACACTTTCACATGCGTGTAAGAGAAAAACAGACTTCGTAAATTCAGACCGTGATTTTTTGAACAAGACGCCATTTTTTTGGCTTGGTGTTACTGTTTACTAAATTCCCTGTGAAAAGGCCCTTTTTCTGCCAGTGTACATGTAAAATGTTGCCACTGGGCAGCAGAATGTTTTTTTTGACATGTATTACGAAACATTGTCTAGTACTCTAATTAGCCTGCCCCTTTTGTGTTTTTTCATCTCGCTCAGGCGCTATAAATAGATAAAATACAGTAGTTATCAGATTTGGATTTTTCTAATTTTTTAGTCCACTGTTTGAAAGTGCATGTTTCAATATTTGTACTGTCTAGTAAGTCCCTTGGCCCTGACTACCAACATGTACAACAAAGTGGATTATTTCTGTGCACACAAGGTAAAATGATTTAAAGACAGAATCAGTGCTTTATGCAAGAACTATGTCTGCCGAGTTGCATACACATGTACAGTCAATACATGTCAGTTTGTTTTCCTCATGCTTCA
The DNA here is from genome assembly GCA_032355785.1 of Symmetromphalus regularis. Taxonomy (NCBI): domain Eukaryota; kingdom Metazoa; phylum Mollusca; class Gastropoda; order Neomphalida; family Neomphalidae; genus Symmetromphalus; species Symmetromphalus regularis. Next base: position 17,353 of record JAULBS010068878.1, on the reverse strand, counting down.
ATTCCCATGTGTGGTTTACAGATAAAAAGTAAAAACGGTGCCAAATAATTTTTTTTTAATTTCAACCATCACTCAGATGTATTGGATATCTATTTTTGAGTAGAGTAATAAAACTGTTATATTTGGTTTTATTTTGTTTGTAATATACATACACTAGCAAAGAATCCAGATTTAACAGAATACAATATAGTTTAACATGTCGACAAGATAAATTTGTGTTTGTAATATACATACACTAGCAAAGAATCCAGATTTAACAGAATACAATATAGTTTAACATGTCAACAAGATAAATTTGTGGGAGCGGGATGTAACTTAAATTGTAGCGTGTCTACCTGTGAACCAGTCGGTCATCAGATCGATCCTTCTCAGTGGACCCGTTTGCAGTTTGGGCTATTTTCCATTCCAATCAGTGATCTATAAGAGGTTCATCAATAGCCATGGTATGTGCTGTCCTGTCTGTGGGACGATGCATATAAAAGATCCCTTGCTGCTTATCAGAAGGAGTTGGCTAGGTGGCGGCAGCGGTTTTCCTCTAAAGACATATGTCAGAATGACCATATTTATGTAGTCCAATAGCCGATGATCAGATAAAAATCAGAGTGCTCAAGAGGCGTCATTAAATAAACTTTACTTTACTTTTAGATAAATTAGTTGTAGAAGCATCTCTTTGTGAGTTCTTTTAAAGAACACACTGAGGGTACATAAAAAGCTGTTAACCCCTCATCCTGCTGCTACAACTTATATTGTTCACTGAACTAGTTCTATTTTTGTTCTATGATTGAAAGATAATTTATTAAAATGTAAGAATGTCTTAACACACATCCTGACTGTATTAGAAACATTAGCAAGAAAGAAATTAAGTTCTAGGGAGAAGAGCTGTAGTGCCATGTGATTCCTGAACGTAGTTGGTGTCCAATTCTGTATGTTATGAATCAACATAAGATTATGATGCTATTTCAAGCTAAATAAACATATTAGTCTTTAATAGATAAAATTAAACATTATTTGCCTTTAATTAATTTTAATTATTGTTTGTTGAAACTGCAGTATTGTCTGCAAACTCCCACCAATTTTTCCTCAAAATACATTATTGGATGGATATCTTGACTTAAATTGCTGATATTATTTTTAATAATAGCAATTCCCATACTGAATATTTATAACTACAGCTGTTTGTAATGAGTCACTAAAAAAAACCACTGCCAGAAACAGTAGGCGTGTAATTGAGTATTTTCAATCATGCAATAATTAAACCAGCATTGTCTTCTGGCAGACGCACAGAATGGGGGAACGTTGGCATCGAAGCAGATACATGAATGTCTATTACAGAAGCAGTAAAAATAAATGAATGCAAATTCCTCTGTCGTTTGATCTCGACGTGTACTGCACATTCATCTTGTTATGCTGATTGTTCTGGGATGGAATGACGTATTCTCAGCATTCAGGTAATGACAAACAAAATTAGTATTTACTTGTCTGCCATTATGGTGCACACATGCTGGGTATGTTTGTGCAGAGTTGTCGTGATTGTGGAGTCTTGCTGTTTGATGGATAGATCAAGTACCAATTTGTCATGATGGGTGCAAATAAACACGTGAGACACGATGATTATTTTTTTGGTTTGTTTTGTTTGACGACACACCTAGAGCACATTGATTTATGAATCATTGGCTATTGGATGTCAAACATTTGGTCAAGTTTTAGCCAGCCTCCAATGGGTTTTGAACCATTGTTATCAGCTTGAGAGTCCGACATTCTACCGCTAGATCAACAAGGTTCTTGTAAGGTTCGATGAATGAACACGCAAATTCTGCCAATCTAAGACATGACTGACAGCAGCTTAACATTTCTTATATCCAGCTAAATACACTGCATTTTTATTACACCAGCACCTGGCTTTGTCTGTTTAGATATGCATTTAAATCTTTTTAAGATACAATAAATAAAAATAAAGGTGGAATGTGAAAGATGTAAAAACAAAAGACGAAAGGTATTTTATTAGGTAAATGACCGTAAGTGAATGAAACTGATATCTGGTTTGAAAATGTTATTTGTGTGTCATGGTGAGCATGTTTATCAGTAAGTGTTATAAGGGAGGTAATTTGTGCGTCACGGTGAGCATGTTTATCAGTAAGTGTTATAAGGGAGGTAATTTGTGCATCAAGGTGAGCATGTTTATCAGTAAGTGTTATAAGGGAGGTAATTTGTGCATCAAGGTGAGCATGTTTATCTGTAAGTGTTATAAGGGAGGTAATTTGTGCGTCAAGGTGAGCATGTTTATCAGTAAGTGTTATAAGGGAGGTAATTTGTGTGTCAAGGTGAGTATGTTTATCAGTAAGTGTTATAAGGGAGGTAATTTGTGCATCATGGTGAGCATGTTTATCAGTAAGTGTTATAAGGGAGGTAATTTGTGTGTCAAGGTATGTTTATCAGTAAGTGTTATAAGGGAGGTAATTTGTGCGTCACGTGAGCATGTTTATCAGTAAGTGGTATAAGGGAGGAAATTTGTGTGTCAAGGTATGTTTATCAGTAAGTGTTATAAGGGAGGTAATTTGTGCATCAAGGTGAGCATGTTTATCAGTAAGTGGTATAAGGCAGGTAATTTGTGTGTCACGGTGAGCATGTTTATCAGTAAGTGTAATAAGGGAGGTAATTTGTGCGTCAAGGTGAGCATGTTTATCAGTAAGTGTTATAAGGGAGGTAATTTGTGCATCGAGGTGAGCATGTTTATCAGTAAGTGGTATAAGGGAGGTAATTTGTGTGTCAAGGTATGTTTATCAGTAAGTGTTATAAGGGAGGTAATTTGTGCGTCACAGTGAGCATGTTTATCAGTAACTTGAGTAAGTGTTATAAGGGAGGTAATTTGTGTGTCAAGGTGAGCATTTTTATCAGTAAGTGTAATAAGATAGGTAATTTGTGTGTCAAGATGAGCATTTTTATCAGTAAGTGTTATAAGGGAGATAATTTGTGCATCAAGGTGAGCATGTTTATCAGTAAGTGTTATAAGGGAGGTAATTTGTGTGTCACGGTGAGCATGTTTATCAGTAAGTGTTATAAGGGAGGTAATTTAGGTCTGTTACTAATCCCAGATAGATTTAATTGGATCCAAGTCAGGAGAAGCAACTGCCCTGTGCATTTCATGTGTTGGCTGCTCAGTTTTTAAGCAAGTGTTTGTGTTGGGTACCCACTAGAAATCACAAGGATTCACTACATGTACAACACTGCGAATTCTTAGAGGTCTAAACTGCATATCCCTATTGCAGGCATTTTAATTTTGGGCTGGGGTTTAGGAAGGCAGCCATCTGTTTCTTGTGTGTAAAGAGAATGGAGATTCTCTCTGCATTTACTAACTGTATGTTATGTTTGTATGAAATGTGTTGTCTTCTCCTAGATAGTGTTTTGTATTAAGTGCAAGTAATATTTTGTTAATTTGTTTTTGCGTTGTTGTTACCTTATGAAGCCTGGCTCACACTTGACTACTTGTCAAAATAACCAAATGTTTGACATCCAATAGCAGATGATTAATAAATCAATGTGCTCTAGTGGTGTCATTAAACAAAATAAACTTTTTTTTTCAATAGTCTGAGCATATAGATCATTTTGTAAAATACCCAAATACAATGTATCTTGTCCTTGTAACATAATTATTTCATTTCGTAATATTTTTTTACAGTTATTTCTAAACATATTTTGAATATTTATCAAACTGAACAAAATGAAAACAGTTTTGCTACAATTATAAATACATATAGTGTTATTACATGTGTGGTATTACAGATATGGTTAGAAGAAAGGAAACCGATCTTGTGTTGACAATCACCATCCAGCATTTAACGGATTAAAAAGATAATATTTCTGCCATTGCTAACTTGTTGCAGTAGATTGCACTGATAAATGTCTGAACGAAGAAAGAGTTTATAAACACATCACTGACGTCATCCACGTGCAGTGTCATGTTTTCACCTGTGGTTTATCTCACCTGATTATAGCTGTAAGTGATAGCTGCACTTTTTTTCTGATCTTTGATAGATAGTGCAGACAACAAAAGTGAATGATGAGACCATAGTTTAAACAGTCTTTTAAACATCAGTGTAATAATGATCGTTTCATTTGTATCTGTGAATGATAACTTCAACAGGTGAACGTCAGTCATCATTCACTCACACTTCATCTTGTGTGTTTTATTTCAAAACCTTCAAATGGTACTAAGTGTGAATTGGGAGCGGGATGTAGCTCAAACCAGTCGGTCGTTGGATCTATCCTTCTCAGTGGACCCATTTGCAGTTTGGACTATTTTCCATTCCAACCAGTGGTCCACAACTGGTTCATCAAAGGCAGTGGTATGTGCAGTCCTGTCTGTGGGACAGTGCATATAAAAGATCCCTTGCTGCTTATTGGAAAGAGTAGCCTATGTGGCAGCAGTGAGTTTCCTCTAAAGACATATGTCAGAATGACCGTATGTATGACTTCCAATAGCCAATGATAAGATAAAAATCAATGTGCTCAAGAGGCATCATTAAATAAAACAAACTTTAGTCTTTTTTTTGTTTATTATTGTGTATAGGTACAAAGGGAGTATATTTTTATTTAAATATTAAATAATAGGTTCCCGTTAATCTAGTCAATATATACAATTTAAACAAAATATTTATTTAAAGATGCACTACCACTGTCAAAATATTTTCTTCAAACTTTGTATTAAAATTTAAACTTTTTTAAATTTCCGAAACAGTTACCGAATTATCTGATAGGCATAACATCTTGGCAAAGTTTGGTGGAAATGTATCAAGTACAAGTATTAAGTACCAGGGTTCCACCTAACACTGGAAAATGGGAGACATCATGACTTACATGGTTTTATTTTGGGAGTCAAGCATTCAAAAATGGAAGTCACCAATGACATAGTATTTCAATAATTAACTTAATAACTGTCTTGTTTATATTACATGCATATATTATATCCATTATTTACTATTCTATCATTATAATACATATAATTATACATAAATAATAGTATTTTTTTCGTATTTAACAAAAGATTAAAGTCGACTGCAGGAAATATTTTGTGTCAACCATGACTTGCACATATTTAGGAGTATTTTAGCGAAATATTGCATCAAATACGCAGGATTCCTGTGTCATGTGAAACCATGAGTACTATCATCCTTGGAGTGATTGCAGGTGAAGTTCAATTATTAATGACCAGTTGATTGGAATTAAGCAGTTATCAGCTCTAAGTATTGATCTATACCTTATAGCCAGCTCACACTTTCCTACCTTGTGTATTCACACAATATCTATCGGGTTGTCGTTACATAATTAGACTCATGGCTGGTGGGTAGTGGGATCAAATCTTAGTAAGGAATGTGTTTTTAATCTCGATACCAACTCCAGCAGAGTAAAATGCTGCACAAGTCTAATTGGTTAGGGGTAATGACACTTATACTGACCAATGGTCCACAAATGGTTTATCAAAGTCTGTGGTGTGTGCTATCTTATTTGTTAGAAAGTCCTTATAGAAAGTCCTTAAATTTGTTGCTAATCTGAAAGAGTAGGCTATGTGGCCCACAACTCGTTTATCTAAAGTCATGGTATGTGCTGTCTTATCTGTGGCAAAGTGCACATAAAAGATCCTTTGCTGCTAATCAGAAAGAGTAGCCTATGTGGCAGTAGCAGGTTTCCTTTAAAGACCATGAGTTACAGAATACCACGTAAAAGACACCTAATAGCTGCTGAATAAACAATATACTGGGGTGTTGTTAAATAATAATTTTCTTTCCTTTGTTAAAGTTACATGATACTGGATTTGATCATATGACTTCTCACATATCAAGTGAGACAACCTAAGACAGTTACATGTAGATCCTATCTGAATTAATTGGATCGATCCTTCTCAGTGGACCAATCTACAGTTTGGGCCATTTTCCGTTTCACCCAGTGGTCTACAACTGGTTCATCAAAGACCGTGGTATGTGCTGTCCTGTCTGTGGGATGGTACACATAAAAGAGCCCTTGCTGTTAATCGGAAAGTGGCGGAAGCATGTTTCCTCTAAATAAATATGTCAGAATGACCATATTATTAACGTCCGAAGATAAGATTAAAAATCAATGTACTCTAGAAGTGTCAAATAAAACAAACTTTACTTTCTCACACATCAAGTGAGATGCCCTAAGACAGAGTTACATGTAGATGCTATCTGAATTAGTTGGATCGATCCTTCTCATCTACAGTTTGTGCTATTTTCTGTTCCACCCAGTGGTCCACAACTTAAGCGTCGTTAAATAAAACAAACTTTACTTTCTCACACATCAAGTGAGACGCCCTAAGACAGAGTTACGCATAGATGCTATCTGAATTAACAGGACTGATGGGATTCCTATAGTATTAATTTAGTAAGACAGTAATATTGATTTACACACATCGATGTACATTATTGATGACAGGTTGATTAGCAACGCAAGCAGACGCTGACCACCAGATGTCAATGTAAACAGACGAAGCTAACAGCAGACGTTAATTCAAGTCATAGATGTAAGAAAGTTACAAAGAGCAGAAGGTGAAAAGAGAAAATGGCTGAGGTCAGATGTGTGAAATTCAATTAATAGGAAAACTGAAGAAAAAATAATTGTTAAAAAAAATTCTTGCCTGAGGTTTGTATTTTACATTTATTAACTGAATTTCACAAATATTTTTTACTTAAGTTTTCCTTTAGAGATGCAAGTGAAGAAATATATTTTTTAAAACAATTTAACCATTTTTACATGATGTATTTTTGTTAATGCCTATTTGTAATAATCAAGGTGACCACATACAGAGCTGCTGAGTGTGGAAGAGGCCCAAGGGCTGGAAGGGGCCCAGGAGCTGGAGGTGGCCAAGTTCTACCAGCAGGATACAGAAAGGGGCCACAAAACATGTATCCAGAAATTGCTTGTGTTGATTAACTAACAGTCTTCAGAGATACTAGGGGTCCAATGATATGGCCAAAACCGTATTGTGATATATTGTGATATATTGTGATATATTGTGATACAGCAAACCCATACTGCAATATACTTTGATTAATTACCAAAATGTGGTAAAGTCATACTACCTTACTAATTACTAACATATTTCAGGCAGGCAGACATGTATTAATTTCTGATGAATAAATAGAATATACAGACACAGTAGATTTATATGTTTTAATTATGTTTAACTTTTATTTTTATAACTTACTGTCATAGTCATAGATTTTATAAGAATTTGATGGATACTAATTAGGCAGATATATCACGATACTTGAAACCATATCATTGTATGTATTGTGCTTGGCTATTATTCAATACACCAATATATTGTTGTACCCCTACTTCAGAGATACATATGCTATCTTTTGACCTCTCCGAAACTGCCAGCATTTTCATCCTTTAGAGACAGCCATCTTCTTTGATTTTTACAACAAATCTGTAATTACCAGACTTTACCCCATCAGAGATAGCTCTGTATTCAGTCACCTGTGTTAATGAGTTTTTATTAAAACCACATTGGTGGCCACTTAACATGGTATTTACTGTAACACCAAAACTGATATTCCTTTTTCATATTTCTGCTCTTACAGGTACTCAAAGTTACAAAGATGTTACACAGACATTCTAGCACTAAGTCCAGACCTCCATCTCGCTTCACACCTCAGAACAAAGGTCTACGACTCCGAGTTACCAGCAACTCTAAAGGTCAAACCGAACTTGACCTGGCTAAATGCAACCTGACGGCTGTTCCGCCCGAAGTGTTCCAGTTCACAGGAATCGAGGTTTTAAAACTGAGTGAGAATGAGATCGACTGTTTGCCGACGATGATATCGTATCTTCGAGGTCTTCGACAGCTTCTCGTGTCAAAGAACCTACTGACGTCACTGCCGGAGACGATCGTGAACTGTAAACACATGACTGAATTAGACTTGGCTCACAACCGGTTACCCTCACTGCCCAGAAGTGTGGGATCACTCAGGATGCTTAGAGTATTAAAGGTAACTTAATAATGAAAATGTTTACAAACTGTAGATTTTTAAAGTAATATGATCATGATATTAATACGAAAAATGTGAGTCCATGTTATTCACATCAATAATATTACACATTTATTTCCAACTATAGTGGATATATGATGATTCTTTCCAAAAAAAACAAAAAACCGTTAAGATACCAGTATGTGATAACTGCTCATCATATTTATTAAAAAATACTAAAAATTACACAAGACACAACTTAAGGCACCGGCACATAATAAAATGTGCATTTTGAACTTTTTTCTCTGAAAAGTTAATGATTCTTTAACAAGTTCATGATTCACTAACAAGTTCATGATTCATTGAAAAGTTCATGAGTAGACTCATTATGTTTGCTTTGAAAAAATGTCAATTGTCAAGGACACATAGACATGACTAACCCACAACATGGCTGCCGGTGTCACATGACCAGAAACTATACATGTATTTTATCAGTCCAAGTTGACCTTGTTCAGACTTTACACAGAATATTCCTAAAATAAACCACATTGATATAATCTCTACTTATATCTTCGTTTCTGGTTTGTCAAAGATGACTCTAACAAATTCCTACCCCTGCAATTAAGAAAATGTCCACGACAATTTTAGCGTAAAGTGCACTTTATTTTTAATAACAATAAAAATAATATACCTTGAAATTGTTTTTTTTAGTCCGCAGCAAATAAATTGCTGCGGACTTTGAAAAACTATGTGGCAATCTCCATGGGATTGCTGACAAACGTGGCCAATTTCAGGGGTTGAAATTCCATGTGAAAGTGGTCAGTATTTCAGGGGTTGAAATTCCATGTGAAAGTGGTCAGTTGTCAAGGAGATCAAATTAACTTTCCATTGTATATAAAATATTCAAAATTTCTCTATTCATCTTGTTTTAATTAGGTTGGCAAAAATGACCTTGAACAAATTCCTCATGAAATCCACTGTACATAGAATATTCCAAAAATAAACCACACTGATATGATCTCTACTTACCTTCGTTTTTTTGGTTGCCAAAAATTACCTCTTACAAATTCACTGTCTATGAAATATTTAAAAATTAATTGATGTCTCTATTCATCTTGTTTTAGGTTGTCAAAAATGACCTTGAACAAATTCCTCACGAAATTGGTCAGTTATCAAGTTTACTTTTCACTGTATATAAAATATTCCAAATGTCTCATTTCATCTTGTTTTAATTAGGTTGGCAAAAATGACCTTGAACAAATTCCTCATGAAATTGGTCAGTTATCAAGTCTTCGACATCTAGACCTGCATCAGAACAAACTGTGGTATCTGCCATTCTCCATCCAGAACCTTCACAAACTACTCTATCTGAACCTATCCAACAACCTCTTCGACCAGGTACCAGCTCCCGTGAGCCGAATCTCATCTCTACACACTCTCAACTTGTCACAGAATCGACTCGTTAGTCTCCCGCCAGGATTTGAAAACCTTGTCCATCTTCGAGAACTGAACCTAGGTGAAAACAAATTCACATCACTGAGCTCTACAATCGTTAAACTTCGTCATCTGAAATATCTCAATCTCGGTAACAACCGCCTTACGTTCATTCCACAAGAGATGACCAAACTGCAATGTTTGCGGGTTCTTCATCTTCAAGGAAATATTCTAGAAACATTTCCCGATAGATTTGATAATCTACAATATCTCAACATATCGAAGAATAAAATTGAAAGCTTTTCCGTAGGTCGATTGAAAAATCTGGTTTGTCTGAATGCTGCAAATAACCACTTAGATGTGCTACCTCGAGGAATATTTGAACTATCACACCTAAAATTTCTGCGTCTGGAAAACAATAAGATTTACGATATCCCAGAAGAGATAGGGCAGTTAAAGAAACTGCAAAATCTCGATGTTTCTAATAACTGCCTGACATCGTTACCAATGTCGGTTTACAAACTGGAAAATCTTCAGTCATTTAACATCAAAGGAAACACGATAATCAACAAACCAGCAAACCCGCCTCAGTTACTGGAACAAAAGAAAGCTTTCGGGTTATTTCGAAAAAACAAGAATGGACAGTTAACACTCCCAAAGACTAACTCAATGCGACCATCACGAAACAGCACTATCAGAAGCTTGAAGTCTGTCTTGAGTTCTAAATCAACAGGAAAAGAGAAAGGTAATGTCGGACGTCCAGTTGCTCGGAAAGGAAAACGGAAAAGTCTGTCAGATATTCAGTACCAAACGAAGGAAATCTGTGCAGAGTTTTCATCAGAAAATGCTTCCAGCGCTGGCTCTGAGAGATCATACAGGAGCGATGCTCAGCTAAAGCGAGCTCAGAAAGATGGCGACGTTGCCGATGCAGTGGAAGAGATGCAGAAACAGTGTGTAACAGACTACAGCCTCCTAGGCGTCTGCTCGCAGCTCGAGTCCATGCTAGGCAAGCAGCTTCTGCATCCTGTGTTGACTCTCAATGGAAGCATCAGAAAACGGTAAGTCATAAAATATGTTCTTCACCTCACGTGACGTCATTTCTACATAAGCTAGGTATTCATCTAGGATTTTTCACCAGGGTTGAAATTCTCTTATCAATACTTCACAACGTTGACAGATTCTTTTAACATTCAATGTCACCACAGACCGTACTGTCACAACCTCAGAATAAACACTTTATTATGAACAATTAATATCTCTATAGTTACAGATTCTGCATAATTAATATCACTATGGTTACAGATTCAGTGCAAATAGTATCAAGCAGACGTCAGATGGAATGTAACTAAGTCTGAGAGTAGCTAATTTTGTAATTAATATCACTACGGTTACAGATTCTGGATAATTAATATTACTACATGGTTACAGATTCTGGATAATTAATATCACTATGGTTACAAATTCAGTGCAAATACTACCAGGTGTCAGATGGGATGTAACAATTAAGTCTAAGGGTAACTAATTTTGTAATTAATATCACTATGGTTACAGATTCTGGATAATTAATATTACTACATGGTTACAGATTCTGGATAATTAATATCACTATGGTTACAGATTCAGTGCAAACACTATCAAGCAGATGTCAGAATATAGTAACAAAGTGAGAGTAACTACTTTCAAATTGGTAATTAATATCGCCATGGTTACAGATTCAGTGCAAGAACTATCAAGAAGACGTCGGATGGAATGTGGCGACTAAGCCCAGACAACACCATCAAGCCTGGAAGCAACTCATTTGGTATCGAATATAGCCAGCCTGAGACTTTCACCATCACTGACAAAGGTGGATCCTTTGTGTCAACATTCAACCCCAAAATACATGTATCCGTTCCACCCAACTGCGTGGCAATGGTGGCACATGCAACTCTGCAGGTAGGTTTATAAATGAGATGTTTACCATCACTGACAAAGGTGGATCCTTTGTGTCAACATTCAACCCCAAAATACATGTATCTGTTCCACCCAACTGCGTGGCTATGGTGGCACATGCAACTCTGCAGGTAGGTTTATAAATGAGATGTTTACCATCACTGACAAAGGTGGATCCTTCGTGTCAACATTCAACCCCAAAATACATGTATCCGTTCCACCCAATGGCTATGGTGGCACATGCCACTCTGCAGGTAGGCTCATAAACTAAAAGTCAGTTAAAAAAATATCTACAAGAAATATTAAAAAATGGTACACATTTAGTGCGAAAAAGATGGACCCTATTCATAGCATGAGCATGAAATTAAAACGCCTAAATAATAATCTTTTCCAGTATTTCTCTTTATTGTATCAATGTAACACTTTAAACCATGTCGTCTTAGTGCAAATATACCGAAGTACACAAGTGGTCTATAAAGGTGGGGGTATGGGGGGGTGCAGAGGGATGGTCCACCTCCCTCTTTTTGGACAAGGAAGTGTTCTGTCCCCCCCACTTTCAGGAATGGATTTTCGCCCTTGATCCATAGTGATATTTTGTATCAGTGTTCAACCCCAAAATACATGTATCTGTTTCATTGAACTGTGTGGCTATGATGGCCATGCAACTCTGCAGGTAGGTTTATAAATGCAGGGATTTATCCATGAGTTTTCATAGGGTCCTATGGCTGAAGTGATTGGGAAAATTGGCAAGTTTTTTTCACACCACTCAATTTATATAACTGTAATATTATATTTATTAACCAATTTGGTAAATTAGAGTCCACAAATTGGTAATTTTCAGTGCCATTTAGCTTTGGGAAGGTGCAGATGTTCAGTACCAAATGCTGGATGTCATTAAACATTCAAGAGTGGAATGTAGCTTAAACGGTAGCGTGTCCACCTGAACCGGTCGGTCATCAGATTGATCCTTCTCAGTAGACCCATATTCAGTCTGGGCTTTTTTCCATTCCAACCAGTGGTCCACAACTGGCTCATCAAAGGTCAAGGTATGTTCTGTCCTGTCTGTGGAAAAGTGCATATAAAAGAGCCCTTGCTGCTTATCAGAAAATAGTCGCCTATGTGGTGGCAGCGGGTTTCCTCTAAATAAATATGTCAGAATAACCATATGATTGACGTCCAATAGTCGATAATAAGATTAAAATGAATGTGCTCTAGAGGTGTCGTTAAATAAAACAAACTTTACATTAAACATTCAACCCTTTCCTTTACTTACAGATAATGAACGTACAATCAGCTGTTCTAGGAAAACTCCGTGAAGTAAACCGAGAGATGGAAAACTTGCTGGCTGTCGGACCAATCATATTTCTCAAACTACTGGAGTCGCAGCTTAGTCTCAACACATCGGTCATGATCACCATCCCATCGCCACCGGAAACCAAGCATGGCCATCTTATGTTAATTTCAATTATGGGAGACAACTCTTGCACACCTTGCTCCAGTGGATTCAAGATGGCAAGAAATGCTGTTACCTTCAATGCTTGGAATTTCACAGGGTACCCATTCCATTTGGTTTATTCACACACCCACAACAGGGGTCGAATTTTACCAAGGCACAGAGGCATTTACCATGCCGCCCTGTCCCTTTGCTGCAATACCCTTTCAATTTCACTTCTAACGAAGGCATATATTGCCGTGCCCATTTTCCTTCTTGTGGGACAGTGCATATAAAAGACCCCTTGCTGTTTATTGGAAAGAGTAGCCTATGTGGCAGCAGCGGCTTTCCTGTAAACATATGTCAGAATGAGCTGAGACTGCCACAGTTTCAAAAATAATAACGATCTTTTTTATGCATATTGTTCATATTGTGCATTTTGTTCATATTGTGCTTTCAGGCATTTTGCTGTTGAATTCCGCCACTAGTACCGCCTACTACTCGGTACAAATGGACAAAATTGAGCAGACAGCTGTGATCAAATTTCTGAGGGGGAGAAACCAGAGAGAATCCATGAAGCATATGTGCTGTCAACGATGACTATGCACCATCGTATGCTACAGTCAAAAGATGGGTCAGGGAGTCAGAAATTTGATCATAGCTTTGTTCTCAGTTTTGTTTATTTTTGCAAAGTGGTAGAGGGGCCTAGACATGGGGAAATTAAGCACATTATATTTCAAAACACTGAAGAACATTACCAAGCACAAAACAATTAGACCCAAACAAATTTAATGAAACCCCATGATATCAAAGACTGTGGTATGTACTGTCTATAAGAAAAGGCATTACCAGCCTCCGTGGTGCAGTTATTAAGCTATCGGACTCGAGGCTGGTAGGTACCGAGATCAAATCTCATTCGAGGCATGGGATTTTTAATCTCAGTATCAGCTCCAACCCAGAGTGAGTGCTCTGCAAGGCTCAGCGGGTAGGTATATACCACTTACACCGACCAGTGGTCCACAACTGGGTTAACAAAGGCCGTGGTACATGCTATTCTGTCTGTGGGATAGTGCATATAAAAGATCCCTTGCTGTTTATTGAAAACCTATGGGTTTCGTGTCTCCTACTAACACTAATCTCTGTCCTGGACAGACAGACAGGAACCTGAGTTGTGTGCCCAGGACAGCATGCTTGAACCTTAATTGGATATAAGGACGAAAATAAATACAACCAGAAAAGGCATTTAAAAGATCCCTTGCTATTAATAGAAAAATGAAGTAGGTTTCCTCTGATGACTACATGTTTGATATCCAATTGCTGATAATTAATAAATCAAAGTGCTCTAGTGGTGTCAAAACAAAACAAATGAATAAGTTTATTCTTACACCCAGCAACTAATCTTATTTCATCAATCTCTTAAGCTCTTTATACATCAAAAGAAAAGTAATTAATGTTCTAATAAATTTTGGTAACTAGGTTACAAATAAAAATATAATGAACTCAAACAAAGTTTGTTTAAATGATGAAACATAAGAATATTATTTTTGAACCTCATATTGGAAACATTTTAATCTCGTGAACAGGTTCTCATATTATTGGCTGTAACGCATTTTCAAATGCATGTTTTTATCAGCATTTGTACAATTAGCCTTCTCAATAGACCCATTTACAGTTTGGGCTATTTTCCATTCCAACCAGTGGTCCACAACTGCTTCATCAAAGGCCTTGATATGTGGTGTTCTGTCTGTGGGACGGTGCATATAAAAATACCCCTCACTGCTTATCGGGAAAAGTAGCCTATGTGGCAGTAGCTGTTTCCTCTAAATAAATATGTCAGAATGACCATATGATTGACGTCCAGTCGCCGATAATAAGATAAAAATCAATGTTTTCTATAGGTGTTGTTAAACAAAACCAAAAAATTGGGTTTTGTCACCTAGGGACTTATACATGCACTCAAATTGTAAAACATTATTTTTTTTAAACTGACATCACTAGAGCTTAACCAGTTTGGGGAAATACTTCTTTGATTAGTAGTCTTGTCTTCTGGTGCAGGCCAACTTTATTTTCAAATTTTATTCTTTTCACTTGCAGGAAAGTAGCAGTGATCACAAAAGCCAAATGTAAATACAAAGCATGCAAGTCTATGGAGCAACTTCTACACAGCCTGGGCGTCACCTTCAATCAGACTTAAATTGAACTCAGATGTGTTATGTTGTCAACTTCTACAAAGCCTTGGCGTCACCTTCAATCAGACTTAAATTGAACTCAGTCAGATGTGTTATCTTGTCAACTTCAACACAGCCTTCATTCAGACTTAAATTGAACTCAGTCAGATGTGTGTTATCTTGTCAACTTCTACAAAGCCTTGGCGTCACCTTCAATCAGACTTAATTGAACTCAGTCAGATGAACTTCTACAAAGCCTTGGTGTCACCTTCAATCAGACTTAAATTGAACTCAGTCAGATGAGTGTTATCTTGTCAACTTCTACAAAGCCTTGGCGTCACCTTCAATCAGACTTAAATTGAACTCAGTCAGATGTGTGTTATCTTGTCAACTTCAACACAGCCTTCAATCAGACTTAAATTGAACTCAGCCAGATGTGTGTTATCTTGTCAACTTCTACAAAGCCTTGGCGTCACCTTCAATCAGACTTAAATTGAACTCAGCCAGATGTGTGTTATCTTGTCAACTTCTACACAGCCTGGGCGTCACCTTGAATCAGACTTAAATTGAACTCAGTCAGATGTGTTATCTTGTCAACTTCTACAGCCTTCAATCAGACTTAAATTGAACTCAGTCAGATGTGTGTTATCTCGTCAACTTCTACACAGCCTGGGCGTCACCTTCAATC
The DNA here is from genome assembly GCA_032355785.1 of Symmetromphalus regularis. Taxonomy (NCBI): domain Eukaryota; kingdom Metazoa; phylum Mollusca; class Gastropoda; order Neomphalida; family Neomphalidae; genus Symmetromphalus; species Symmetromphalus regularis. The sequence continues at coordinate 1,711 of JAULBS010068878.1, read as the reverse complement.
AGACTTAAATTGAACTCAGACAGAAATTGAGTCAGATGTGTGTTATCTTGTCAATACATAAATGTTATAAAAAGAACCACGCTGAACCACTACAAAATAGGTCAAATTTCAAGATGGCACCGGTGTTTGTCATACCCTATCAAGAATATTTATATTTATTGTTGTGTCTTATATTTTCTGCTTCAATGAGGCTTAAACTGAATTCGGTCAGGCGTGTGTGATCTTGTCAGTACATAGACGTTATGAAAAGATCCATGCAGAACCATCACAAAAGAGGTGAAATTTCAAGATGGCACTAGTACTTTTTTGTTATACCGTCTCAAAAACCTTTACATTTCCTGCTGTCTTTGTTTTCTGCTTCAGTAAGGCTTAAACTGAACTCAGTCAGATGTGTGTGAGCAAGTTAGTATACAGATGTCATGAAAAGATCCAAGCTGAACCATCACAAAAGAGGTCAAATTTCAAGATGGCACCACAGCATTTTTTGTCATACCTTGTCAAGGACCTTTACATCTATTGTTGTGTCTATGTTTTCTGCTTTAATAAGGCTTAAACTGACATCACATGAGTGTGATTGTGTCAGTATATAGATGTTATGAAAATTGCCAAGTATAAGAATAGGGGTCAGATTTTAAGATGGCGTACAGTATATTTTGTCATACCGTATCAAGACTTATTATATTTATTGTTTTGTCTATGTTTTCTGCTTCAGTAAGGCTTAAACTGAACAGTAGGATGTGTGTGATCTTGTCAGTATACAGATGTTATGAAAAGAGCCAAGTATCAGAATAGGTGTCAAATTTCAAGATGGCACCACAGTATTTTTTGTCAAAGCCGGTCAAGAACCTTTACATCTACTGTTGTATCTGTGTTTTCTGCTTCAACAACACCACATAATTTTTTTTAAACTTTTATAGTGTCCACCTATTTCAATTTTTTAGGTAAGGCGGGAGATTTTTATTTTGTATGTAGAATGGCGGTGTACAGGAAGAAGAAAACTAACCATGGTATTCATGGTCAGAAGCCATGATAGGAAGGTAGAGAAAACCATAGACACTTTCTAGCTAATGCCCCATTCACATACACAGATTTTTCTTACGAGTCCTTATGGATCGCACAAATCAATGGATCCTTACAATTTGGCCACTTTTACGACCTAATTAAGAGTTGTTACGAGTTCTTACGAGCTATTTACGGCAAAATTCCACAATTTGTTACGAGTTGTCACGGATAACCACGAGCAACTTACGGGCATTTTACGAGGTTTTTACGGATGTTTACGAGTATATTATGGAATGTTACTATTAATCGAAGCTTTTATGTGTTAGGTATGACCTGTTTACGTGTTGTTATGAATAGTTACGAGTTAGTTACAAATATTTACGAGTCCTTAAGATTTTTTGAAAAAAAATATATAAATCCTGCAAATCTCAATGTATCATCATTCGACAACTGAGATTTAGCTAGACAACATGGCATATGAGAGAAACAGATTACAGTTATATCAACAATTTCTACAATTGCTCCTTCAACTAGCCAAGAGGGAAGAGGACGAGGCCCAGCAGCTAAAAAATTGTTATCAGTCATTTACGGATTCTTGCGAGCTGTTTACGGATGGTTACGTGTTGTTGCGAGTGGTTTACAATACTTACGGATTGTTATGAGTTATTTACGGAAAAATCAATCCGTGGACAATTGTAAGAAAATTTTC
>JAULBS010068867.1:0-22287 GCA_032355785.1 Symmetromphalus regularis | reverse complement strand
CGTCCAATAGCCGCTGATAAGATTAAAAATCAATGTGCTCTAGAGGCGTCGTTAAATAAAACAAACTTTACTTTTCATTCATTCATTTGTAATAGTGTACAATTATATTAGTGTTCCATTGTTCTTAGTACATTATATAAGGCAATATACATGTGAAATTGAGTCATATATGACAGGCGCTCTGTTCTGACGGCTATAAATGACATGAAGTTGTCTATTGATGATGGATGTTATTTACAGTGACTAATAAATCATTAATCTGCTACATTATATAAAAGTATTCGGATTTTCCTCTTTACAAGGTCATGGTTGTGTCATCTTTGTGCCACATTTAGGAACAAGCACTATAGACAGTTCATTGACTGGGTCAGGTTATATAATTAATGACAGACTAACATAGAATTCCATCAGCAGCTTCGTCAGCCAGAGGCCGATCAAGTATACGGCCACAGACTAGAGTGATCTCCCCATGATTTACCATAATATGGAAATAATTATATGCGAGAGAAAATGTAGTTCCACTTCATTGGTAAACTGCTTAATATTCTGAAATGATAGCGTGGTACTGATAGGGAATTGGATGCAGTTTGTGTATATGTACATTTTGTCAGCATTGGATGCTGCATTCTAGCCATGACTGCCTCTGAAAGTGACGTAAAATGCACTGAAATGGGTGTGATTTGGCTTTTTACTCCACGTGTGTTTGTTTACATCAAGATTATAAACAAACGAGCTGGACAAGAGATATTGTCCTTTTGAGAGTACATTCCCTACTGGCAAATACAGTTTCACGTGTAATGTCAATGGCCTAGTGAGTTTAATGCACGTACTGTGGCCATTGGGCCTATATAAGAGACCATAGCAAAATTAATTCTGTTCTGAGGCCATACTCAATATCGGGACCGTGCTCAACTAGGCAATGACTTATCTCTGAGCTTAAGCCATCGTTCTTTGAGAAGAGACAGTGAGGAAGTTATTTAATATTGAAAAAAACGTTTTTTAAAGGGATCTTTTATACGCGCTTTCCCACTGACAGGACATCACACACCACAGCCTTTGATAAATCAGATATGGACCACTGGTTGGTGCAAGTGGTGTACACCTATCCACTGAGCCTTGTTGAGCACTCACTCAGGATTAGAGGCTGTATCGAAAATTAAAAAACCCAAACCTCGACTGAGATTTGATCCCAGTCCCTACCAGCTGTGAGTTCAAGAGCTTAACCACTGCGCCCCGGGCGCCAGTCGTTCTTACTGGCTATCGTTGATTGGTTGCATTTATTCTCGTGCTTATATCCAATTAAGGTTCAAGCACGCTGTCCCGGGCACACAACTCAGCTTCATGACAGAGGTTAGTGATAGTAGGAGAAAAGAAACCCGCTGCCGCCACACTAATGCGGCTACTCATATCGATAAACAGCCAGGGATCTTTAATATGCACTATCCCACAGACAGAATAGCACATATTGTTAAACCAGTTGTGGACCACTGGTCGGTGTAAGTGGTATACACCTAGCCACTGAGCCTTTCGGAGCACTCACTCTGATTTGGAGCCGATACTGAGATTAATACCAGCCACGAATCCGGTAGCTTAACCACTGCGCCACGGAGGCCGGTTTTCTGGGTATCAATTCTAATGGTATTTTATATGCTAGCAAATTAAACATGTCCATGGGGGTCTAAGACATCTGTAATCACCATTTCTCCCCCCATTATAATTTGGTCGTAACTAACTTTAGACACTCTTCCAGTAGCGGGTGCAGGATTTCCGAAAGGGAGAGGTCCCAATGTGATTTGTAATGGTTAATTATTTCACGTCCTTCCACTCATAAAATGTAAACAAAACACGACAAACAAACAAAACAAAATAAACAAACAAACAAAACCAGAAAGGAGGAGTCAAAGGCCGTGGTATATGCTGTTCTGTCTGTGGGACGGTGCATATAAAATACCTCTTGCTGCTTATCGAAAAGAGTAGCCTATGTGGCAAGCAGCGGGTTTCCTCTAAATAAATATGTCAGAATGACCATATGATTGATGTCCAATAGCCGACGATAAGACAAAAATCAATGTGCTCTAGAGGCGTCGTTAAATAAGACAAACTTTACTTTGATAAATAGCTTAGCAATTATTTTAATTCCATATTTGAGACCGTTTCTAAATTTATATAATTACCACAAGTTTAATAATTTGCTGGACTGTTGTTGAACAATAATAAAGTTTAACAAGTCAATAAAAAATTGAAACTGGGGAAACTGTATTTTTATGCATCCTCTTCGGCTCGGGGTAAAAGAACACACAGAGGGTGCATAAAAAGTAATTTACCTTCCGTGATGCTTTCCTGAACTTATAATCACATTCCTTTATCTTAAAATAAACCCACCACTGTTAGTAATACAGGTTCCCCCTTGTGAGGCTTTTTTTACACATTAATGTTTGCCATTATAACCACTATCTGATATTGAGTTTGTACCCGATCCGTTAGTGCCACCCCCAACCATCACCCCCACCCCTACCCAAAGTCGTTCCTACGGGCCTATAATAATCCGTTGAATACCCGTAAGAGCATTTACCAATAATTTGGCATCAAATACGACAAGGAAGCTGTCGAATTACCAAACAAATGACTCATGAATAATTATCAACTGGAAAGATAAGTGACAAAACATGACAGCAATTTCCTTACGGCTAAAGGTGTCGCCACCAGGACAATACATAAACGTCTCGTTCACATTTTAGTAAACATTAAATTGTTAATTATAACCAAATTTTGATAGCTTTGTTGAAACGCATGATTGACAGTCTATTGTGTGCTGACATATGTTTAAAAACTTTGGGCTCATTTTCAAGGCAAGTTTACCTTGAGGGAGTATTTTGATTGAGGAAAGTTGTTGAACTGACAGTGACGCATCATAAACGCTTATTCAGTATGAATGTCATTCAACTGAGAAATTCTGTATCGAGTTAAGCCGTATTTATGTTTACGTCTGTAAACAGTATACATATATTAATATATATCGTTGTAATCGCTGTTTACGTCACGTATTCACTACTTATATGTGTGTCATGATAACCATAGGCGTACGGGATCCCAAATTTTCTTTTTTAATCTTCTTTTTTTTTTTTTGTTGGAGAGGTCGATTTCTCCCGATTTTATGGGTTTTGAAAGAAAATACCCAAATCACATTTTTAATGAAATGATATTAAAGAATAATAAAAAAAAAATAATAATAATAATAATTAAAAAAAAAATAAAAAGTACTTTACTAATTTGGTCAACTCCCATTCTTGTCTAATTAGTAAAAATATGCGTCTCGTCCAGCTCATTTTGCCAGAACTCCACCTTAATTTTTGCCCGAATTAAAAGCTTGCTTCAGCTTGAAGGGGGCGGGGGATTTCTCCCTTCACCCCCCCCCCCAGTCTCGTAAATTTACGATGATAACATATAATACATAACATATATATATTTGCATCATTTTATATTATTTCATATTATTATTTCATTTTAATTTTTTTTTTTAGAAGTCAGTATTTTTCAAAAACGTGTGAAAATGGCGGTCGTTGTGAAGTCCAAGATGACGACCTGGAATACGGGGTATGCATCCTCACAACGTCATGAGTCCACTCGCGTCCGTGGGACCCCCGGACCAATATCGTTCATAAAAACCGGCATTACAATAAAATGGCTGAAATGGAAGTTTCCGTTCTTTTTAGATTATGATACCCAAAACCTGGCGTATTTCATGGGGGCAGTTAAACCTTATAACAGTCGCCTCATTTTAAAAGTTGTAGATAAGTCATAGTGTTATAGTTTTTTCTTTTAAATTTACGAACACATTTTTTTTCGTCTCTTCTGTGAATCATTATTTACATCGATAAGGTGAACGCCGATGCATTGAAAGCCAAATTGCGATTGGATGATTCTCATGATGCGAAGCATCCAATCAAAAAACGGTTGCTCAGCCCGGGTTTTTATGAACTATGTTTCTCAGCCCGGGTTTTTATGAACTATGTTTCTCAGCCCGGGTTTTTAAGAACTATGTTTCTCAGCCCGGGTTTTTATGAACTATGTTTCTCAGCCCGGGTTTTTATGAACTATGTTTCTAAGGGGTCCCACGAAGTCGAGTGACCCCTGACGTTATGAGGATGGGGTCTAAGTAAATTTTTGTAAAGTTTTCATCTCAACCTCACAATAAAATTGGGCCATTTCTATTATAAAACAGCTCTTAGTTGTCAGTAATAACTTTTAAAAACGTCTGGGAGATATTTTAAATCTAGCATTAGTGTACACAAATGGCTTCGAACGGTTTGCATATAACATATTCTAAGTGACACGTTCGACAGAAATCGTATTGGAATTCCGTTATATCTTGTAATAATTATTGAGGTAGCTGACGTTTCGAATATCAGAACAGGACACGCTGTCTGGGTGGCCTGCGAATGAAACCCGTTGCCTCCAGACTGGGGTTACTCTTATTGCGGAGCACAAAGAAATCTTTTATGGAGCGATGTGTAGCTCAAACAGTAGTGTGTCCGTCTGTGAACCGGTCGGTTGTCAGATCGATCCCTCTCAGTGGACCCAGTTGCAGTTTGCACTATTTTCTGTTCGTACCAGTGATCCACAACTGGTTCATCAAATGTCGTGACAAGTGCTTTCCTGTCTGTGGGACGGTGCATATAAAAAAACCTTGCTGCTTATCGGAAATAGTAGCCTCTGTGTCAGAATGACCATATTATTGATGTCCAATAGCCGATGATAAAATATAAATCAATGTGCTCTAGAGGCGTCGTTAATTAAAAAAAACCTTTAAGAAATCTTTCATTTACATTTTGTCGCAGCCAGGCCAGAAGAAAGAACCCCTAGTCCAGTAGTCGAAACCACGGCACAATCTGAGTCGATGTTGAGCTTCAAGTGTAAAATCATCTGTCAAAATAACTAGTTTTCCTTTTTCAGTACAGCTGCATTAAATTACATCAGTTTAGATTTTAAAAACATAAACTTTCATCGTTATTTCATTGGCTGTTGGAATTGGCCAATAGCAAGCTGCTGCTGAAGAAGAATGATACATCCGGTAGGCTATTAATGAGAACCCCGAGGCAATTATCCGAAATGGGAAATTATAAATAATGTTGTTGTTTTTTTACTTGAGTAAAGTCTTTTGTGGTTTAGTTATAAAGTTGATTTTAAAATTGATATATGCTTGTTCTTTGACTAGCTGTAGCATTCTTAATGAACAGGCTCCAGATGCGCAGTCGTTTAGCTGTAAGAGGCACAGCTGGTAGGTACTGAGATCAAATCTCAGTAGAGGCATGGGCTTTTTAATCTTGATACTGGCTCCAAACTTAAGTGAGTAGGTAGATAGATATATGCTACTTGCACCGATCAGTGGTCCACAACTGGTTTATCAAAGGCCGTGGTATGTGCAGTCCTTCATGTGGGAAAACGCATATAAAAGATATCTTAGTATTAATCGGAAAGAGTAGCTTATGTGGAGGAAGCGGGATTTCTCTAAAGACCTTGTCACAAAAGACCATATATCTAACATCTAATAGCCGTTGAATGAACAATTGCTGTGATGTCGTTAAAAACTGTAATCCGTTCTTTCTTTCATTGTATTAATGAGTTTTAGTTAGCATCACATAATACTTTAAATAGCTATTTTAATATATAAACTTCCAACTTTAAATGGTTGTAATTTTTTGTCGCTATTTTAGTTAATAAAGGCATGATTGGATTATAACGATGATCCACCCACCATTAGTGAATATTACCTGTCATGGTGCATGTGTTTTAATCTGGCGAACCTTGTACACAAAAAAAAAACATCCACATTTTTCAGAAAAAAAAACATTAATTTGTTCAAACGCTCGTTGTTCAGTTTTGAATGTGAAACACAATAATTATTATTGCAAATGAATGCAAAATTCGTTTTCTTGAATAGTTATGTCCTACGTAGCCGCTAATGGAAATTTTTCAATTTAATTTATTAAATAGGTTGGCCACTAATTCAAATTTCTTAGAAGGTCAAGTGATTTTCTAAAATATTTGTCAAGACCTAGTGCTATGGTGGTGACTATTCAACTGAACGAGTACAAAAAATGCAATACATTATTACATAATGTTTGTGAAAGCTATTGCATGACGTGCACATCTTTTTTTTATCTACATATCACTGAGTGTCGTTAAACTTGCATGAGTGTTTAACGACACTCCAACATACTAGTTAATCAGTGGCTTTTAAGTCAGCGGTTACCACAGAGACAAAGGTTCATACTCTACATTTTGTTTGCAAATGCTCTTATTTAGTTTTTTGAATGTATTTGGGCATTGCTACATAAAAGAAATTATTCCACCGTCTTGAAAGTCTATTTAACTTTGTCTCCGCCATTTTGAAAATCTGATTACGCCCCTTGATAGATCAGTTTTTCTTTTTCTTTATGTTAAACCCAATGACAGCCACCGCGAAATAGTGGGGAAGGGGAGAGGGTCGGGGATGGGGGTGGGGAATACCCACCCACATATTTTAGGGGTCAACTAATTAAAAAAAGTCACTAAAAATATTTTCAGGCTCAGTGACAAAATAAAGTGGCCGAAATCCGGAGAGTTTTCGAAGTATGAGGGAGTTCCTACAGGAATGTTGCTGGCCTTCATCATCAACTTTCAATCCTCTCATCCCCCACTTTCAAAAGCACTCCGCGGGTCCCGTATAAGAGCGTTTGGAACCAGTAAATAGCTACGTAGTGTCCGGTAAGGCTAGCTTTGCGATGGCTACAGGACTGTTTCTCAAATGATATGTTGATCACAGTATACATGTCAAATCTCGTTGGCTCGACATCGGATCGGTCGACAACACATCTACGCCCCAACCAAAAGCGAATTGTTTTCGTTATGCAATATGCAGTAATGGAAATATCCGATGCTGATCGATTGCTTTGATCGAACTCCCCGTCGGGTCGAATAATTTTCGGGGCACCAAGAGTGTTTCTCTTTTATATAAACAGGTTGTCTTGTGTAAATTACTGATTACTTAATTTTATTTTATATTTTGTGAAATGCTTCTGTAACTTTGTTATTATTATTGTGTATATTTTCATTCTTGCTCTTTTGTTTAAATGTATTCCAACTCTCTATAAGAGGAATAAAGAATATATATATATATATATATCTATTTGAACAAGAACGCAAGGTAATTTATCTGTGTCTAAGGTATGAAACTAGATAAGTATTGTCTAGTAAGTTTTTAGTATTATTAAGCGAAAGCTCTACTCAACATAGTGATAGGTTCCCCGTTTTGTCACATGTGGCGGTTGTAGACAGTCTGTTTGAACATGCCAAAGAAAACAAATAAATTATTAACTGTGAAAGGAACACTTTATGAACGATGTCATAAATCTGCTTAATTTGATTGTTAAAACTGAAAAGAATTTTAAATTAAAAGCAAAGCAGAAAGTGCACATGCATTTGGCGCCACTAGTTACATTGTTTAAGTCCTACCTTGTTAAGAAAGGATATGCGTCGTTTGAAGACTAATTTCTTTACTTAACTGTACTATGTTATATAGGTGACATTTCAAATGTCTTGTGCACATACGAGACCCACATTGTTCATGAATAACGATGTCGCAATATGGAGACATCGGGTGTTTTCTTCATCAGTCATTTTAAAATGTTTGTGTTGGTTGGGTAAAATGGTATTTATGCTATATAGATATATTTTAATGCATTTTTACTAACGGTAACTAAATAGTAAAGAATATATGACCTTAAAGCCCCACATAATTCACGCCAGTCACTATAATCACTTGTGTTTAACGTTGCGATAATGAGGGAACAAGAAACAGCCAAATTTTACTACATTGTAATCATTTGCAAACACGACGATATAAAACATCACTATTATCATTTGTAAACACGCTATGAAACGTCACTGCAAAGTTGTCATTTGTAAACACGATATGAAACGTCACTGCAAAGTTATCATTTGTAAACACAACGCTATGAAACGCCACTGCAGTTATCATTTGTAAACACAACATTACGAAACGGCATTTCATTTATCATTATTCAGCAAGTAAAGGCGGCAGGGAGTCATGGCCTCCGAATGATTTTAATTTTTAAAATTAATATATTTTTTAACTATACCTAACTTTTCAAATTGGCCCCTCAGTATTTTATCCGTTCGGCCTCCAATGGAAACGTCATTTCAAAGATGTCAGTCATAAACACAGTTATATAGTACGTCACAGCTAAGCGATTTGTAAATGCAACGCTATGAGACATGACTGTAACGTTATCATTTGTAAATAGAACACTATAAAAATATTTGTCAGTAGAACACTACTAAAGATAATAGTTGCGAAATTATTATTGTAAATAAAACGCTATGAAAGGTCACTGTTGTAAAATTATCGTTTGTAAACACAACTCTATGAAATGTCACAAAGTTATCATTTGTAAACAAAATTCCTGAGCATGTCACAGCGTATACGTTTATATTAATGCTGCATGCCACTCATCCAGTAAAGCAATTATGAAAGAGTGTGGTCGAAAAATAATCTTAGTAAATGTAATACTGAAATAGTTAAGTGGGATGTGAGTTTAATGGCAAACATAAGAATTAGTGAGCGAAGAGGGGCAATGAAAAATATTTACACCTTTAAATATTTTAAAGCACAAACCCTCAATAGCCGATGTTTATGTTTTATCCTTGGATTGTGGGTCGTTAAACAACTTTTCAAACACAATAACCAACTCCTGAATTTGCCCGCGGCAGTCGGCTATGCCGTAGAGATTGCCGCGGAGTTTTCATTCTCCCCGGCACTTTTTTTGCCGTGGTCTAAAAACAATTTCAAGGTATATTTTTCTTATTATAAGAAGGTGTATTTTTTTTCTTATTAAAAAAAAGTATACGCTAAAATTACCGTGGACACTATTTCTCCACAGCATTTATTTTGCCGTGGACATTTTCTTAATTGTAGGGGTTGAATTTGATATAGATTTAATCTTTTGTAAGTTACTACATAAAAACATATATATGTAAACACTTACCTCTAAGATCGTTGACACTTCCCAGAAAATCTAGAATATTGAATGAAGAACGAAATGTCGTCGTGTTATTGAGTTTATTCCCAGCTACCTCGTCGCCACCATACTTCATGTCGTCGTCGTGGCTAGTCCATGACACTGCCGCGTCTGCTGTGTCGTCGTGCGGTCTTATGAGGTAACGAGAACGTACTGTCAGTAGCAGCACGACATGCGGGGACGTCGTAAATGATGTGACAGTAAATGAGTATTAATTATTAACGCGGTGTGGATATAGCTAAAGAACGTGTTGTCAGAACTGTAGTCTTTCTTCACTGTTCCACTCAAATGGTCATCACTGTTGCGTATCGATTGTTTCATGTCAAAACAAAACTTTGTGTTTATTTTCAATCACAATAATTTCCTTGATTCATCGACAGCGGCTTTGTTGAGAGAAGACAACTGAAATAAAACGAAGTCTTTCAGATATAATCATGAATAAATGGTGTTCAGTAACAACGGTTTTGTTGAGAGTCCCGAAGAACAAATGGACGAGGATTCTTTTTGATACAACCGTAAATAAATTATTTGATTTAGCGAAGCGAGATTTTTAAACGTCCAAAAATAACTAAAAGAAAAAGCAAAGTCTTTAAGATAGAATTACAAATACGTAATATATTCCATTTCATCAACGTACATGTATAATTTAATTCAGTGCACTGCGTTATAAAAGTACAGACACATATCTACATATCGTTAAACAAATACTCATTCATTCACTTCTGATAGCAACTTGACTGATCCATTGGCAAGTGTTGTTAATAGAGAGAAAACACAAAAGAAAGAAAAAGAACTTGGAACGGGTTTTTTTGGTTGTGTTTTTTTGAAGAAAGAAAAACATTTTATCAAGATGTTTGAACAATCAGATGTTGACATATACATACACCCAAACGCAGGTATGGTATCAACTCAAGTCTAAATGATATAAGTATTATAGTGATCAAAATCAAATCTCTGCACAAGACAGAATACAAGGGAAATCATGTATAGGCAAAACATGAGAGGAAGTACTGACAAATCATTAAAGATGAAGATGAAGAAAAAAGAAGAAAAAAAATAAAATAATCCAACCCCCATGCCCCCACCTCCCAAAAAAGAAGCCCACCCAAAACAGTGATGATAATACAGCATAGAAAAAAGATTGTTATATATGCGCATAAGGGATACACACATATGCATTGCACACATATGGGTTACCCATTTTGGATTACACACGTGTTACATGAATGGATTACATACATATGTGTTACACACAATTGGGTTACACACACGGATTACAGATATGAACTCCGCCTCTTACTTGTTTGATGTAGTGGCATTGTTTTAATGAAAGATGAACTACAACTGCAATGAATGGTTATTCTCTGGCAATTCTTGAGAGACAATGGTGCGCTCGCTTTTACTTCATTAACTATTTATCAACAGTTAAGTACACAATACTGCGTGCTGCTGATAGTTATTTATTATGTAGTGCTTCCAAACTCTTACAAAAACAAACGCTAACAATAGCAATACTGAGATTTTCAATAACTATTCCGCGGGAAGTTTCTCATCATAAAACAACTAAGGCGTCAACCTATACATTGTTTATGAATTATGTAGACAATCATTTCTACTGATCTCTTAAAGTAAAGTAAAGTTTGTTTTATTTAACGACACATTGAGTATTTTCTTTTCATCGGCTATTGGACGTCAATCATTCGGCCATTCTGACATATGTATTTGGAGGAAACCCACAGCCTCCACATAGCTACACTTTCCGATAAGCAGCAAGGGGTCTTTTATATGCACTGTCCCACAGACAGGACAGCACATTCCACGGCCTTTGATGAATCAGTTGTGGACCATTGGTTGGAAAGGAAAATAGCCCAAACTACAAATGGGTCCACCGAGAAGGATCGATCCGACGACCGACAGCTTCACAGACCTACTGATCTCTTATTCACGAAATCTTTATCAATATACACATAATATATTTGCAAAATCAAAACAAGATTTCAAAAAATATGTTGAAAGTTCACAATTATAATTTAAGATGCGCATATCCATGAGTTATAAAATGTTTTCTGTACAGGGTGGGATATTTTATAAAATTTAAGAGAAAACGTCAGAAGATTGAAACATTGTATACAGGTCAAGACACACGTATTTACAGTAACAGGAGTGTAGAGCAACCTTGGAAAGATCACAAAAATAATTTAAAGAATTTTGATACAGAAAGGTAGGGGATACGAAATTAATTATGATAGAAACATCTTACATACACTGTTGACTAAAGTAGGCGCCAAACTCTGCTGATCTACCTAGGTCTGCCTATGAAAATAATGTCAAAATCATACAGATTTCAACAACTGTCCTCGTTTAAAACATATTTTAAACGGGAAGTCTTCCTTCATTGAAATTACCCTCATTAGCTGGTGCATTACAGAACGTCAGTCTTTTGAACATGTTCTGTGAATTAGCTCATCAGTTTCCTATTTTGTATACGTATGATGTTATTTAATTAAAAACACCTACATTTATCATGCTGTACTGACAGCTAATACCACTGGCTTATAATGCATGATGACATGATGCATGCAAGCTAAACATCTGTTTTAACGATAACTAAGCTTATTTCCAGCTCTAAATATAACATCTGCTAGCTTTGTTTTTATTACATCTAAAACAAGCTCAGTTGGAAGTGCGTTTGCATGAGGTGCTTTGGTCTTAGGGTCGAATCACCTCGTTGGACTTATTCTCTGATTGATTTTTGTCACAAGTAGCCAGGGGCGTTGAAACGAAATTCATACTGGGGGTGGTGTCTTCTCCTGTTTCTGAACATCAGAATTTGCCTGTGAATAATTCAACGATGAGTAAGGAACGTATTTATCGGAATTAGTGGGGGGGGGGGGAGGGGGCTGAACCCCCAGACTCCCGTTTCCAACGCCCCTGGTAGCATATGTCTGGCCGTATCCTGTCTGTTCATAAATGCTTGTAAAGGATCCCTTGCTGGAAATGAAAAAAATGTAGCGTGTTTCTTGTGAAGACTACGTGTCAGAATTAACAAATATTTGACAACCAATAGCCGATGATTAATAATTGAACGTGTTCAAGTAGTGTCATTAAGCAAACAAAAACTAACAAATAATAATAAATATCATGCCTCAACTGAGATTTGATCCCAGTATCTACAAGCTGTGTTTCCGATAGCGAAACCACCGGATCTTCTCATTATTAAAATGGGTTCATGTTTGTTTTATTGGTGTCTGAACGCGAGCGAATGACCCACGGCCTAATGGCGTGTCCTCAATGGCCGATATTTATTTTTATTTTTTGTGCAGGTGTGGGTGTAGGGGGAAGGGGGTCGTTAAAAATCATACAACCGATATCTTGTATTTATTTAATCCTGATATCATCTTGCCTTGAGTTATCTTCTCCTGAGTTCAACTCGTCTTGATATTATCGTGCAGATTTCTTCAGGCACACTCAGCACTTTTCCTCAAATGATCTGGAAATTACGCTTCCGTCTTAAAAAGGGAGAGGGGCGGTTAGGGGAGGGTGGGAGTGTATGTCAGTTTGATTAATATAATGCCTTTTCAGCATCTTTAACAACATCGGGATATGATGGTTCGGAAAACATCACGTTTGTTGTTCTTCATTAAAAAATAATGATATATTATTTTATGACAACCATCATCTTGATGATGTGAACGGTAAATGAGAACATTCTTAATGAAAAAGGAAAGAAGTCATAATCTACTATTTTCCAATGATACCGGCGAGGCGTTCATCACTGAAACAGAGGCTTTGATAGTCTAATGATATGACTTGTTTCAGTACTATGCATATGGTTAACTGCGTATCTATTGTTCTGTTTATTCCTTTTAATTAGTCGACACAATGTCTGTGTAACTACAGGAATGGTGAACGTTCTATTCAGGGTCGGATCCGCAGGAAGGAAAGGTTAAATATGTTTAACATTGAAAGATGGTTCGAAAGTTACGTACGACCAAATTATAATGAGAAAACAAATAGTGGCCAAAGCGGGGGAATAACCTCTAACCACCCACTTCGATCAGATTTGAGAATCAACCGTCCAGTTGGCAGTATATACTGATATATAAATAAACAGCATAATATTGTCGTCTGCCGACATGCAGGGGTCATGTCAACCCAATAAACTTCTGGATCCGGAATTGCTGTTTAAATCGTCATCGAAATTCATCTGATACTAATGACACGTCTTTACAGGAATGTGGAATTTCTGTCCAAACCCTCATTGACATCTATTGAACTGTAATGCCACTTCTCCAAATACACACACACGGTATTATTAAGCCTAATGTACGATAGCAGACGACATAGAAACGATATCCAGCGCTGTCGCTGAATCCATATATCTACATGTCATATATCTACATGTTGTTAGATGTATTAGTGGAAAGATCTCTTACTGCTAATAGGAAAGAGTAGCCTATGTGGCGGTAGCGAGTTTTCTCTAAAGATCACGAGTCACAGAATACCATATTTCAGACACCTAATAGCAGCAGCTGCTGAATAAAAAATGTGCTGGTGTGTTTATACTTTGATCATAATACATTCTGAGCGCTGGTGCATCTAGAGACTACCCACTCTGAACAATTCGAGAATTCTGATATCCGATAGTGCTAAAATGGAAAATATTGCTTTCGTATAACAAAAGAAACATTTGAAAACTTCCGTGGAAGAAGGATAAAGGTTTGAATTATATATTTCCCTATAGATGATACTAACAAGATGAAATTGTAAATTTCCCTATAGATGATCAAGTTAACAAGGTTGCAGAAAGGTTGCGTCTGTTTAGAGATGTGAATTTGATGAATTGACAAGAATAATCTCCCAAAGGGTGCATTTGACTGGGTTATGCTTTTCAATCCAAGAATTTCAAATACGATTGCCTTACCATCCTTTGTTACCGATCTGCGTATTAGCGAGGATTAACTCATTAGTAATATAAGTAGTATTTCACCACTAGAAGAACTTAATAAGTTTGCCTTGTCAACCTGAGTTACTGATCTCCAGTCCAAGAGGATTTACTCGTTACCAATAGACACAATGCTCCAAGACCAGAATGTCGTCAAACAAAAGATCAAACAACTTGTGCTGCATTACAGTCAATCAAGCAAACGTTTCCCTTGATATTCAACAGCAAATTCCATGTTTAAATGGATTCACCAGTCTTGGAAGCAACATAGGAGTGAAGAAGATTCTTTTTATAAGCTAGTCTTGGGATATTGGCAGTCTTCCTATAGAGAACGGTTTAAATGTCCCATATAAGCCGAGATTAGAAACTGCCAACGAGGAGTGTGTACCACAACTGCTTGCTCTCATTGGCATTTTAAACTCTTGACCTATATTCTAGGAATGAGATTCTTTTCACTTTTAATCAGCAAACCGGTATGTTGTTTTGCACATATATAAATACATTTCACACGAAACAATTTAATTCAGTAATATAATTATCATCACTGGCTCTGACACACGTTTAAGAATACATGAACTTTGTTCATCAGTAAAACATACAAGAAAAATACTATATAACATTGTGTGCAAAATTACATAAACAGCAAAAGGAGTAATGATATGCAATGTAATAGTTATACGGATAGTAACAAAAGTGAAGTTATACAATGTGGTAATTTCTAAACTTATCATAATAGTAGAAGAAGTGATGATATACAGTGTAATAGTTTTATAAAGTTATACGTTTAGTAACAAAAGTGAAGTTATACAATGTGGAATTTCGAAACTTATAATAATAGTAAAAGAAATGAGGATATACAATGTAACAGTTTTGTAAGTTTATACGAATAGTAACAAAAGTGAGGCTATACAATGTGGTAATTTCTAAGCTTATAAGAATAGTAAACGACTGACGCCACACAATGGTATAAAGCAACATGAGATATTCATGAGCTACGTACAACAGTAAAAACAAGAACGTGTACAGTCGCTAATACTACAAGACTCGACGAGTATCCTAACTTATCGATATTCCCAGCCTGGGAGTTGCCGTAAATCCTAGAAATATCCCAAATACTGTTCTGAACCAACCGAGAAAACTAATTGTTCTGTTTTCCTTTGTTGTAAGTGGGTTAGCATGTCGGCAGAAGTTTGTTTATAATATCGTCATGGTCTGTCTTCTATCTAGAGCATTATCTTATTTAATGATGAAAAACGTGAGAAAAAAAGAAAAAAACCTGTCTCTCGATCTGACTCTGGTGGTGTTGTGGTTACATTGTTAAAACAACATATATGTTATATCCATGTCTCAACAATCAAATACGAATGTATTGTCATCATCATCAGAAAAAAAAGTAAAGTTTGTTTTATTTAACGACGCCTCTAGGACACATTGATTTTTATCTTATGGACGTCAATCATATGGTCATTCTGACAGATTTATTTAGAGGAAACCCGCTGCTGCCACATAGGCTACTCTTTCCGATAAGCAGCAAGGGTCTTTTATATGCATGGGTCACTGTCATCGAGTCCTCCAAGTCACGTTGTATTTAATCAGTGTTATCAGAATGAAACCGGCCTCCATTGGCGTAGGGTTTACGCTACTGGAATCAAATCTCAGTCAAAGCATGGGGTTTTAAATCTCACAACCAGCTCCAACCCAGAGTGAGTTCTTCACAAGGCTCAGTGGGTAGGTGTATACAACTTACACCGACTAGTGGACTGGTCCACAACCAAAAGAGTCATATATGTCTGACTATTAAGTCTAATAAAACTATATAAATTGTATATTCCTCTACAACTAGTCAGACTATAAAGCCTCTTCCTATTGTTTTGTTAGTACTTTAAACACATATTTACACGTTCTTCCTATTTTCGGCTGATTACTAAAAAAACAAACATCGGCTAGTTATATTTGTGTACTTGAAACAACGAATAGACAAAACGACGATAATATCAAATTTTATAGCTGGTTGTTTCAGAGGTCAACATAATCTATTTTGAGTATATTAAATCCTCATAAAATGTCTATGTCCTCAAAATGGTTAATTAATTAAATTTATTTACACTTTTATAATGTGAATGCTATTCAAAACCATTGGTGATGTGCAATCTTATCACATACTTTTTTCTGATTCGCTTTGACTTGCTGTATTTTTTTCTAAATTCATATTTATTTGAAAAAATTTCAAAATTATCATAAATGTCAAAACACAGTACATTACGTTTAAATGCACTGAAATAAAATGCGAAAATACAGAACAAAACAGATATAATTCCTTTCCAAAATGTGTTCGATATGATCACCTCAACATGGCTGTTGACATTGTCTGAAGAAAAGAAAGTGTGCCTCATCGGAGAACCACAACTCATCAAAATAGTCAGGATTCACTTCAATCTTGGAAAGGTCAGAAAAAACCCAGACCATTTAAACTGCAAAACCCAAACTTTGAGGACTGTTTTGTTATCAACTCAGCTTAATATGAATGAAAAATAAATCTCTTATCAGTTGTAGAAACGACAAGCACTTTTATGGGTTGCATTCATTTGGCTCACCCTGAAATAAAGTTCAGTTCAGTTCAGGGGGTCCAAATTTCCTCTATGGTGTCGTACAGATATTTTACTATACACTTGTTAAATGTTAATAATACGTGCGAAATTTCACAATAACCAAGTAATTTATTGTGACATGACATGATCACTAAATCAGTCGCCCAGAGATACAGCTGTCTCACTGGAAAGCATTACAAAATCTCATGGGTTTGCAGGAAAATAATAGTCATAAATAAAAGATAAATACGATAGGGCTTAGAGAGTCTCCTTGTTTAACACCTATGCATTGGGGACACATATATCTCAATATCATTGATTAGTAAAGACATACTATACAGCTGTACGCTGAGTTGATTAGATTGACATCTTCATAGAACCAACAGAGCATGCGTTATTCATTTTTCAGGCTGTACATATTTAATATATTTTTTAAACAATATGTTTAAAAAAAAAAATCAAAATGCGTCTGCGCTTTGTAAAGGATTTTTTTTTTTCAATTTTTTTTTAATTAAAGCACTTAAAGTTGTACATTTGTGTACACATTCTTCCAATAACGTGTTAGATCAATCTGAACTGATATCATATAAAATAAAAAAATGTATTAACATATTGTGGATCATAAACTAAAATATAATGAAACATGTAACTCTCTCTCTCTCTCTCTCTCTCGTTAGGTTCAAGCAATGAAAGTAGTATGTTTTTACACATTCACCGAAGGTTCAAACACTTAAAATTATAATTTATTCCTTCAAAAACGTGTTAGATCAATCTTAATTGATGGTATATAAATTGGTTTTGGTTATTAACAGAATGTGAATCACAAACAAAAATAATTATAATGGAACACGCAACTAGTAACAACACGTACTAAGAAACGCTACAAATAGTTACATATATACGTTAGTCTACGTGATTTGTATCTGATAACGACACATACTAACAAACGACACAGATAGTTACATATACATATACGTTAGTCTAATAAGTGACATGTATCTGGAAACGACACGTATTAGCAAACAAAAACAAACACGTTACCTATGTACGTTCATCTGTTGCGGAGTGCGTCTTCGTAAACTATAATAGTTTATTATATACAAAGCAGTGAAATATATAGATATAAACAAACCATAAAAGTGATATTCAGTGAAAAGTCATATTTTCACTCTAAAATATGTCACGTGATTCACAGTGAAAATATAAATGGTATTCACTTTTTTATGCTATGTATTGACATAAAAATCGTATTCAACATAAACCATGAAATAGTCTCGATTTACTTTATGGCTTTTTGTGTTATTTAAAATAAATGAAAACAATATTAAAGTAGAATATATGCATACTATAGAAATTATCGATACCTAAGCACACTCGATAACTATACAAACTATCGAAACATAAGCAAAAATATCGATACCTAAGCAAACTATCGATACATAAGCAAAAATATCGACACATAAAATATCGATACCTAAGCAAACTATCGATACAAAAGCAAAAATATCGCTACCTAAGCAAAATATCGCTGTAGATATCAATAGCTGAAAATTCAATTCGATTCAATTCTTTCTTCATCTTGAGCTTTACAGCTCATCGTGATAATATTAAAATACTTAATCGATCCTTCTCTGTAGACTATTTCACATTTCAGCCAATGGTCCACAACTGGTTCATCAAAGGCCATGGTACGTGCTGTCCTGTCTGTGGGACAGTGCATATAAAATACCCCTTGCTGCTTATCGGAAAGAGTAGCCTATATGGCGGCAGTGGGTTCTCCTAAATACATATGTCAGAATGATCATATGATTGACATCCAATCGATGATAAGATAAAAATCAATGTGGTCTATAGGCGTCGTTAAATAAAACAAACTTTACTATCACAATACTATATATCGATCTCACGTGTGATACTTTTTTCCCTCTCCACCTTTTATGTGTTCCTGTCTTAAATCCTATTAGTGCATTCAGGGCGGATGCCCCCATTATAGTAATTAGCCTGCCTAACGTGAATCTTTATTTCACAGTTTGCCTTTTAGTGATTTTGTTTCTTTGGAGCAGTACAGCTGAATTTCTCCGTATTTAATCATCTTGTTTTTCAGTTGACTAAGTCACATAAATATTTCACTGTTTTAATGTTTTAAGCTTTGATGAATCTGATTGTTTTCTTTCTCTTAATATGATCGTATGCAATTATTTAGGAACAACGTAGATTGTTTGTTTTCTTTTAGGTTCATTTAACAATTTTCCTGTGCATTTTGGTGATTAGTTTTAGGTTTGTATTACCAAGATTGTTTTTGTTATTTCTGGCATAAAATCAAAATTATCTGGTGATTCGTTTAATCTTTTAACGTTTAGTTTACGATTGTGTCATATGTACGTTCAATTGTTAAAACGTTTATGCATTTGAAACCTTTCGTTTTACTTGATGTTAAACTAAGATTTAATTTGTTGCTTATGTTTTATAAACATAATGCATTTATATTGCGAATTATACATTGTCTTGAAGGGTATAAAATAAACATTTTAACCGACCTTTAATGAATTTTAAGTGGTCTTGCTGGAAAGAGTAGTAGCACAAATTTTAATCTACACATTAATATTAAAATCGGCGTGGGACTGATTTCCCGTGTTCCATTCACAATCTGGTGATGTGTTCTCCCAATCACTTAGCACCTGATTCACTCAACAAGTTGTCACCTTGAATCACATAACACCTGAATTTATAATTATTTTTCTGTTTATGCAGGCGCTTATGCAGGATTTCTGAAAGGGCGTGGTCCAAATGTGGATTTCTGAAAAGGGGTGATGATGTGGGTGTGGGTGTGGGTGTGTTCCAAGAGTTGAGTGAATAGAAATAGGTGAAAAAATTGTTTATTTTCACGTCCTTCCACTCTTAAAATGGTAAAAAATATAAATCGAGAAAAGGGGAATCCTGACCCCTTGGTCACAACTGGATCCGCTACTGCTTCTAGAGCACACTGATTTATTATGCATCGGCTATTGAATGTCAAACATTTGGAAATTTTTATGCATATTCAAACTGTAAGCCAGCTTCCATAACACTTGAATCACTTAACACCTGAATCAGCTAACACCTTAATAAGCTAACACCTTAATCAGCTAACACCTTAATCTGCTAACACCTTAATCAGCTAACTCCTGAATCAGCTAAAATATGAATCGCCTAACAGTAACATCTGAATCAGCTAACACTTGAATCAGCTAACACTTGAATCACCTAACACCTGAATCACCTATGAGATTACTGAATTTAAATAATCACCCAATTACCTCTTACAAATGGTCAATACGTAGGAAAAATAACTGGTCCTTTAAAATACGCAATAAATTCAATAAAATAGGACTGAATCATTTTCTTAACCTTAATTACAAATATAGTAAAAAATATATTGTCTGTAAAGTGAAGGAAGAATTCTTAATAGAATAGAAACAGACACTGATGCAACCATATGGCAAAACAGTGGTAGGGAAAAATAAATTTAGAATGTATTCATGTTTTAAGGATGTTTATAAAATTGAGTCATATGTAACCAGTTATCTGCCTCGGTACCACAGATGTGCACTCGCTAATTTTAAATGCGGTGTTGCCCCTCTGAAAGTTGAAACCGGTCGATATAATAATAATACACCTATGGGAGAAAGGAAGTGTTTTAATTGTCGTAATCAAGTTGAAGACGAGTGTCACTTAGTACTTGATTGTCCATTATACACTGATAAAACGTCAGATCTTCATAGCCACTATGGAGCATTACATTTTAATTATCATGATTGCACAAACAAACAAGAAGTGTTTTATCTTGTCTTGTCCCGAGATATGCATCTTAGCTACCAAAATCTGTTATAATAATCTTAAATTACGAAAATCTATTTTACATACTATGCGATGAGTCCTGTGTTTTATTTATGCTACCATTGTTTTAATTGAATAATTTGTTTACTTTGTTAATTTTATTATTGGTCTCTTGTAAATTAGTAAAGAATGACTCATTTCACACCTAACACTTGAATCGCCTAACACTGGAATCACCATACACTGAAATCTTATTACACTGAAATCGCCTAATATCTAAGTCTCCTAATACCTGAATCACCTAACACTTGAATCGCCTAACACTTGAATCACCTAACACTTGAATCGCCTTACACTGGAATCACTTAACACTGAAATCGGCTAACAATGGAATCACTTAACACTGGAATCACCTAATAACTAAGTCTCCTAATACCCGAATCGCCTAACACCTGGATCACCTAATACCTGGATCACATAACATCTGGATCACATAACATCTGGATCACAAAACATTAGTCATTCACCAATGAAATGATTCAACAGAATGAATGGACCCCAGACAAAAATATGAAGAAAAAAAAAAGACCGTCACACATATCATGTTTGAAATGTATTGTATTTCCACAAAAAGTGATATTTGGACACATTAATTTTTTGTATGGATTCCCTGCCAATTTCGTAAATAAAACGATTTTTTCTGACAAAACTACACCCACTGCCCTTTCAATTCTGAGTTTGTTCTGTTGACGTCTTAGAAAACCGTCAAGACTTAACAGTGATAAGGTATCCTCGTAATGGAAAAGGTCATAGGATCAACCCCCAGTAATAGTTATAGCAAGTCTTCACTCTGTCAAACTTACCTCTTGAACCGACTGTCGATAAATCATGACTTCTGCTTTAAAGTACTAACGCGGCCTTCACTTGGAATAGTGGTGATACACTAGAGTACCTTTAAATATCACAAACCATCCAATTACTTAAGAACTGACCAAGATAAAATCTTTACACTGACATAGCCCTTTGTTTGTCGTCTGCTGTGATTTTCAGTTGATAAGGTTCATGCAGTTCATTATTGATCTTGCTACTTGTAAATAATGTCAATCAAATATCATACAAGACCGTGAGAAACGGCAGTCAGGCCTAAAATTATAATACTGAATACGATAACCCGGATGAACTAGCTACTATCCTAATCAAACATCAAGATATATTTCAGGGCTTGCGTCACATAGATGACCAAAAATAATGGTTTGGTTGTTTAATCACACCCCCAACATATTATTTATTCAGCGGATGTTAGGTGTAATATTATGATGTTTTGGTTGGTTGGTTGTATTTATTTTCATGCATATATCCAATTAAGATTCAAGCACGCTGTCCTGGGCACACAGCTCATCTTTCTGTGCTGTCTGTTCAGGACAGAGGTTAGTGTCAGCAGGAGAGACGAAACCCGCTGCCGCTACACTAATACGGCTATTCTTATCGATAAACAGCAAGGGATCTTTTATATGCACTATCCCACAGACAGAATAGCACATACCACGGCCTTTTTTAAAACCAGTTGAGGAACACTGGTCGGTGTAAGTGGTATACACATACCCACTGAGTCATGCGGAACACTGACTCTGGGTTAGAGCCGGTGTGAGCGGAATACTAGTCCATGGGAATACAGGTATCGAGATAAAACAAATCCCTTGATTTAACCGGCCTTCGTGGCGCAGTGGTTAAGCTATCGGACTTGAGGCTGGTAGGTACTGAGATCAAATCTCAGTCCAGGCATGGGATTTTTCATCTCAGTATAGGCTCCAACCCAGAGTGAGTGCTCCACAAGGCTCAGTGGGTAGGTGTATACCAC